>BCLG01002323.1:61713-78582 GCA_001602295.1 Zoysia matrella | reverse complement strand
TATGTCTAGGAGGTTGGTTTCCTTTTTAGTTGCAGCCGCAAGGCTATTTAAGATGGTACTCGGCACCTTGAGGAATTAAGCAAGATTATTATCTCCTATCTCTTCCTTTCTTAAACCCTAAGCCTGCGGTAGAGGGGTATAACCTCACCGGAGAAGACGGCCGACGGCTACGAGCTCCGTAGCCGAGGCCCTGCCTGTCAGGGGTTCGACGCCCTTGACATGTCTTTTCAAGAGCACACCCAGCATCACATTTTTCTGTTAGTTCTGTTTTTGGTTGACTAGAGCTCAAGCCTTGTGTAATATGTAGTTGAATCTGTAATTATGGAACCACTCATAATGCCCAACCCAAATACTCATCATATTTCGGTTCAAAAAAAAAAAATACTCAGCATACATGGTTGTATGTTAATGTAATACAGATGTTCAATTGGTCTCATGCCCTTGCCTTGATGCCACTGTGTCCTGACTCAACTAGACCAATAATGAAAAACCAAGGTTAAAATCTGGAGGGTAAAGTTGCTGGAATTGATTGTAAACGAATGCAATGGTCTGTTTCTCTGTGAGGATGCTGTTTTTTATTACTTCTAATTGAAAACTCCTTTTTATGGTCCTTTGCACACATTCCAAAAGGCAATGGAGCAAACTTCAACACTCAAGAAGGAAGCTTCTGATGAACGGTTGAGGCGCATTGAATATGAACGGATGGTAAATCTGTAACATGATTCCTGAGTTCTCATCCTCTTAATATTTTGTAGTGGTAAAAAGTTAAAAGTATCTAGATTAGATCCTTATTTGAAAAGTATAATGATCCATTATCTTTAATTTGATTAATCATGTAGAGTATGAAGCATTCTCCTATGCTTCTTGATCCTCAAGAAATGGCAAGCTTACAACAGACCATGAGTCTGTATTCATTGCTGATTGCCACGTCTGTGGCATTAACTCTGATAGTTTTTATTTAAAACATGTCCATGATGTTATCAGGTTATTATTCCCAAAATTTGCCAGCAACTGATGCTATAAGCATCTGTAGTATGCCATCTATCTCAATGTTATTATTGAGAGTGACAAGCTTTTCATTTCTGCAGAATAGAGCAATGGAGGAATATCTTTCAGGGGTACAGCAAGAGTTGGAACAGCTTAAAGTACGACATAATGAGGTCAATGAGAAACTTTGTGAGGCCAAAGAGCATAACGAGAATTTACAATCCCAACTCTCTGTATCCAGAGGACAGTATGAGTGGCTTCTATCAGATCATGACAACTTGCTACATGAGAGGGATCGTGCTGTTCGTGAGGTTAAAGAGTTGCGTCAGAAAAGAGGGCAGATGCTTTCGGTTTTGGTTACATCAATGCACTGTGAGTTTTCATTATCTGAGCTGGAGTATGCAACTGAAAATTTCAGCAATTTGCTGAAAATTGGAGAAGGCGGGTTTGGATGTGTATACAGAGGTATCGTGCGAAACATGACAGTTGCAATAAAGGTGTTGAAACCTGATAGTTTACAGGGACAGTCACAATTTGAGCAAGAGGTAATCTACTTAACTCATGACTTAGCTTTGCAATTGTGGAGATGGGGTTTATTGCCGTCCTCAACTCCTTTCCAGTCCATAACTAGAACTACAGTAGATTACATTCTAAATGCTTGCCTCAACCATGAATGATGAGTACTTCTTATGGGTTTTATTGCAGGTTGCCATCCTTAGCCGAGTGAGGCATCCACACCTTGTAACTCTGTTAGGAGCATGCTCAGAGTCATCCACACTCGTCTATGAATTCTTACCAAATGGAAGCCTTGAAGACTTTCTTGTTTGTGCTGACAAGAGGCGAACTCTGCTGTGGCAAATCCGTATCCGGATTATTGCTGAGATATGTTCAGCACTGATATTTCTGCACAAAAATAAACCTCATCCAATTGTTCATGGAGATCTAAAGCCTGCCAACATCCTTCTTGATGTCAACTTAGTCAGCAAGCTTAGTGACTTTGGTATTTCTCGCCTTCTAATCCAGTCCAGTACCAATAACACTACCCTGTACCGCACCATGCATCCACTAGGAACCCCCTTGTACATGGACCCAGAATTTCTTTCCACTGGAGAGCTGACACCTCACTCCGATGTTTATTCTTTCGGGATCGTGGTCTTACGCCTTTTGACAGGAAAGCCTCCTGTTGGTATAAAGAAGATTGTAGAAGATGCGCTGGAGAAAGGTGACCTGAACTCGATAGTTGATGCCTCAGCTGGAGAGTGGCCCGATGTGCACGCCCAGCAGTTAGCGTACCTTGCTCTCAGATGCACGGAACTGAACCGGAGGTGCCGTCCGGATCTTTCTGGTGAAGTGTGGGCAGTGGTTGAGACGATGAGAGATGCTGCAATGTTATCGTCACCCTCATCTTCTAGATCAGTACCGCGTGAAATTTCCACGCCGTCCTATTTCATCTGTCCTATATCTCAGGTAAATATAAATCAGAATCTCTTGCACTCATTTCTAATTTTCCCGGTTTGTGAACATAAGAATGTATGGTGACACGCATGGATTTGAATCATTAAACTGAACTCCCATTCGCCTTCTCTTGGTGAAAGTTTAACGCAAGACATAGCATACCTCGAGCTTTTGTTTGTGATGACTAACAATTAAAACTTTTTTGGTGGGCAAATTTCAGGATGTCATGAACGATCCACATGTCGCTGCGGACGGATTTACCTACGAAGCTGAGTTCATCAAGAGCTGGTTGGATAGTGGGCACGGCACATCTCCGATGACCAACTTGCCGCTCGAGCGCGATCCGCTGATTCCTAATCGCGCGCTTCGCTCTGCCATTCAGGAGTGGCACCAGCAGCAGAAAACGGCACCGTAGACCGTAGTGCAATAGTACTCAATTGCCGCGCAGCCCGACAAATATCTGTACTGTGCCTTGTACCAAAATCTTGGTCCTGAGCTCCTGCTGGCAGCCAATGTCCCCTTTTTAAGCCCCGGACTTCTCTGGATAGGTTTTGTAAATTGAACTTGCTGCTGCAACTGCCTCTGCTATGAATTCCAGCTACTAGGTTCCTCTGAATTTTTGTTTTTAGAGCTTCTTTGTAAAGCAGGATTTTTACGTGAAATATATAAAAATTTCATAAAAAAACACAGAAAGCAAAAAAAAATTCTATGTTTCAAAGGAGACCTCAATTCAGAGGACTTGTTCATATGCCAGAGTTTAAATGTTCATGCTAAAATATTACTGGTAAAACATATGCTCATTTCCAAAAAAGAGGTGTTAGAGTTTTTCCTTGGTAAGATATTTTTTACGTCGCAAAAAAGAGAGAATGTTCTGGGTAAGATATATGGTTGTGGATGAGGCCAGGGGCGAAGCCAGGCGAGCTCTTCATTGAAGCCAGTCCGTTCATCTGATTGGAGTCATTTAGTGCCTAAACCCTGATTTACTTTGATTTTGCTGAAGTTTATAGGGGTCAACTGACCCCAATAACAACACATAGCTTCGCCCCTGGGCCTGAGACTTTACCCGTTCCTACTTCCTGGTCCACGGTCCAGGAATCATTACAAATTCCGATATTGTTTGCTCTAGCTCAGGGCGCATAGGCTGTCGCGCCCGTCTAGCCAACCTCGGAGGCCAGTACAAAGCACTCCAGTCCAGTATAGCGACATTATCACTGTTTCAGATGGGATGAACAAGCCTGCGCTGGCGCGCTGGGAGCAGCAGCGTGCAGCAGGAGACGGGCAAGACGAGTTCGTTGAGCCCTGCGCGCCGCGGGGCTCCCTGGACCACTGGTGAGCAAGGAGGAAGCACCAGTGCGCGCGTCAGGTTCGTGCCCGCCGCGGCGAAACAGCGGCCGACACGCGCCCCATCCGCCAGGCCTGCGACCGCCGCGGCGCGAGTAGTCCCCCGCTGCCGTGCCGTTGCAGACTTGCAGTCCTACGAGCGTACACACGACACTCCGAGCTGACCCAGCTCCGCCGAGGAGCGGGAGCCCAGCTTCAGTAAAAAAAAAAAAAAATCAGCACGCACGGATATCCGGCTGCACCCCACCGACTCCTTGGGCAAAGGGCCCCCCTAAAAAAACACTGGCGCGCGGCGCGTGAGCCGCTCGCGGCCGGGATCGGACGGCGGCGCGGTACGCTCGCCGGCTTTGTGGCTACGCGGGCCGGGATGGAAAGAGATCGGCTCTCCGGTGAATGACAGGTGGGAGCCAAAAGATTGATATCACTGTAGCTGCGGCTAAAAATGAAATCGTTTCAACGAGCGCTCGTCAGACGCACGAGCGTCAGACGATCTGTTTCCGGCCGGAATATGCATGCAGTACAACTCTTGTACACAGAGAAGGGACAATCAGAGGGGAGGGAGAGGGTACTTGCACGTTAGCCGGCATTTTTAATAATCCTTTATAAACCTAAAAGATCAAAAGAGGCATATTGCATGGGACCTGAGGCTAGACAAATCGATAAATCATCTGTATGTTCAGTGGATTTATATTCTTCCTTTCGCCTCAAAGTTTTCGAGCGTCACAGTAGCTTGCTGCGTGGAGCAAGCACCCAAGCTTAAAGAGGGGAGTGATGCCCTCCCCTGAGCAATCGACACGTGCCCCTACCAGTAGTAGATACGCTACCCTTCATGCTGTGCTATCCTCTTTGCCCTAACCTCGCGGCAACAGCATGGCGGCCCGCGTGACGCGCTCAAGACGACCTGGAAGCAGTCACCGCCATGTGGGCCATGCGTAGCAGGGTCCCACTGACGCACCGGGTGACCAATCACGTCGCCGCTAGGAACGGACCACGGGAGCTCGTTGTGTGCAAACGGGGGAAGAAAGCAACAGTGTGAGACGGATTGAGATCAGGTGCAAGGTGCAGTCACTCTTGCGACCGCAAGATGCGATGCGAGAAAGAGAAGGCAAACTTACCGTGCCTGTACGTATCTCACTCGGCACAAGTCCGATAACAGGTAGACATGGACGTGATGGAAAGAGAGAGCGAGATCAAAGACTTGAGGAGAGAGGGAGAGAAAGCCAATCGATAAAAGGAAAAGCAGCAGGGGACGTACTACTGCTAACTTTGTCTCATAAAAAAATTTATTTTTTAACTTTTAAAAACTATATTTAATTTTTTTTGCAAATATAAAAATAAATAAGTCATGTTTATATTATTTTTAATGATAAAACAATTAATAATACAATAAATTATAATTTTATAAATTTTTTAAATAAAACAAATAGTCAAATTTGAAGTATGAAAGTCAAAAAATAATCTTTACATAGGATAGAGAGAGTACATGCATAGCTCCGGTGCTCTGCAAGGCCGCAAAAAAGAAAGTAGAGGTGGCTTAGGGAGAAGGCCAAGAGGAGTGGGAGAGAGAAAGAAGAGAGAGGAAAGCCGGCCGGAGAGAAGGCAGCTGCGACGACGACGATGGGGCGCGGGAAGGTGGAGCTGAAGCGGATCGAGAACAAGATCAGCCGGCAGGTGACCTTCGCCAAGCGCCGGAACGGGCTGCTGAAGAAGGCGTACGAGCTGTCGGTGCTCTGCGACGCCGAGGTCGCCCTCATCATCTTCTCCAGCCGCGGCCGCCTCTTCGAGTTCTCCACATCCTCATGGTATGTAGAATGGCTCGATCGTGGGTAACCCTCTGCCCCAGCCCTATTCCAGCAGTTAGCTCCTTCATGCGCAACTGCTCTTTTTTCCTTCATTATGTATGACAAGAATTTTCTGTTTGATTGCTGGGTTTCATTTGCGTGTTGTTGTATTTCAAAGTTTTAACTTCTCATAAAGGTCCTAAAAATTCCAAAGTTCTATATTTTTCTGGAGTAAAACTACATATGCATGTTGCCAAATACTACAAGGCTTCAGTTTGATGTTTCCGAGTGATCTGCTGGCTGGGGCTTGCTACTTTTAGATCATAGCCCACCCTCTGACCCTCACATGGCTCCAGACTCCAGTTTATTTTGTTTTGGGGAAAATATCCGTTTCGTCGTTTTATCATCTTGGCCTTCGCCTTTCCTTTTTTGTTTCAGTAATTTCAGCTAAGTTTGCTATAAAAAGGCATTCAATAAGAAAAGGACACAAACGAGATCTGCAAAGCAGCCGTTCTATTTGCTGCTCCAATTCTTCCTGTGTTTGTTTTTAGACCACGTCAGAGATCGATCGAGAGCTGCTTGAGTTTCACTGTACTCCCACTTCATTGTTACTCTGCGTCTCCAGATCTGGTAGAGAACAGGCCATTCGATCCCTTTGTCTGCTTTGTTCATCATCTGATTTTGGAAGAGATCTGATACCGTTCAAATTATCGCGTGTGCTCTCTTTCTTGGGATTCTACTGTTCCATTGAGGTCTCGATCTCTCTTGGATTCTACTGTTCCATTGGGGAATTGACTCACACACACACTCCCTCTCTATCTCTCCCTCTTCTCTCTCCACGTCTTGTCGAGGCCTCTGTCGTTGTGCAAGCGGCTAGCTGCATCAGGATGAGGAAAAAGTACTCCTACCTGAGAAAGAAGGGCGAATATTGGTGTACGTTTTGTAGAGTATCGATTGGCCTGTCAGGAGTTATCCTATGTTGGAATATGAATCCACTGGCGTTGCAGGCAGCCGTTGACAGGCAGTAGTGGTGTGTACTGTCCTCAACATTATGTCATATCGTATGCAACCAGTCAGATGGAGGGAGAACTTTAGACCAAGTTTTGGGCTGGATTTATGTGAAAATTAGGCAAGTGCAGGCTCATAATAATCGACGACATGTGATCGAGTTTTAGGACACTAATTGTAGAATAAAGCTCCCAACGCTCCAGTCTAGATCAACACTTGTCCCTATAGAAGAATAAAATATAATTTCTAATCGAAAAGCATTGATGCAGCCTTCTTTAAAATATAAACTACGAGAAAACTGTATTATGTAATTTATTTTCCTCTGAACTGATGTGTAATATAATCTTATGCATTGATAGGATTTGTAATGTGAAATGTGATCAAAAGAGTGAATACTGTAATATATGTATTTATCTTTCTTCCCTAAATCTACATCCATATTTGCTACTAGTATTAAGATTGTTCTTGTATGGAACAGTATATTGTCCACTGATTTTTTTTAATCAACAGCTTGTACAAGACACTGGAGCGTTACCGCAGCTGCAACTACTCATCTGAAGCAACAGCTCCATTGGAGGCTGAATTAGTAACCATCTTATTTTTTAGCATTATTGCTACTTATATAAATATACATTTCATGGGTGACCCAAATTAAAATGAATTTTGCAAAAGATCTCATATTTGGTGAAATTTTAAGAATATGGGAAATTACTTTTTTTTAATGATACACAAAACTAAATATATAAGTTCTAAAAAAGAATATTGTGACTGGTTAAATTAATGGTAGTTTCGTCTTCCCTTATTGCAGTATAAGTTTAAAGCGTGACGAGTTGTGTGATGAGACATGTTCAAAATTCAGTTACCGTTTGTAATTATATTTCTGCTAAGAACCTCTAGATAGTTAAGCTAGAATTTCACATGCATTACAATTTGATCATTCTTCGTTACCTCCGGTAACTTCTTACACATACCAAGCTAGAAAAACGGTGAACTGCATTTGGAGCATGTAATTCTATGTATACATGTTCATATATTACAGTGATGATATCACTGAAATTAATAAGTGGATCAAATTTTTTATTCAACAGAATAATTACCAGGAATATTTGAAGTTAAAGACAAGAGTTGAGTTCCTGCAAACAACTCAGAGGTGTGTCGCTATTTTGTCCCTAGCTAGTTGAAATGTTTAGCATTAGTGATGTCTGTAGCACTATATATAGAAGCTGTTGTCATGACTGTCTAATTAAATTTGGATCTTAATCTGCAGAAATCTTCTTGGTGAAGAGTTGGGTTCACTCAGCACGAAAGAGCTTGAACAACTTGAGAACCAAATCGAGATATCTCTCAAGCATATCAGATCCGCAAAGGTAGCTATATTTTTTGGCAAACTTTCATTTATGCTGGGCAAGCTTCTATAATTTTCTGATTGATGGTAAAATTTTACAGAGCCAACAGTTGATCGATCAGCTCTTTGAGCTCAAGCATAAGGTGGTGACGCATTTTCATAAATATTTGTTTGATCATATTTTATCAACATGGGCTACCAGATATTCTAACCAATAAGTTTTGTCCAGGAACAACAACTGCAAGATGCTAACAAAGACCTAAGAAAGAAGGTGAAGTTATTGTGTGATAATGCAGTGCTCGATCCATTACATAAATTAGTGACGAGTTTACTATAGATAGGTTTTGAAATTCAGCTCTTTCATCCTTCCAGATACAAGAAACTGGTGGCGAGAATTTGCTGCCTATGACTCGCCAGGACGTGGGGCCTAGTGGCTATGCTAATGAAGCTGATCAAGAACTGCACCTCGGTGTTTGTGATCCTTCCCTGCGTATAGGGTGATGATTCTGTACTCGTTTCCAGTAACAGATTTACAGACTGGTGAAAATTATTGCAAAGATCAGAAGTGTTTTTTGTTTGACATGAATTAGTATATTTCTATATTTAATTGTATACTTACCAGAATGAATCAACAGTTCACTCACAAATCAGTAATACTAATAGAACCAAATTGTTAATTAAAAGGATTAAGCATTTTAATTTTAATGGAAGGCAGTAAAGTGGGCTGCCAACAGACAAAATGATATTACTTTTTCTCTGTTATTACCAGTGACCCTTGAGGCAAATCTTAATGCTCACCCTTTTTTTTTCACCTTTCTATGCAGGTATCAAGCTTACATGGACCACCACTTGAATTAACAATGGGTCAGCTTAATGCTACAGGGTAAATGCTTTATGCTGGATGCGATGCATTCAGCAAAGTTATGCGGAGTACCCTCTATGTTACTTATGGCTCTAACTTTGTACTAATGTTTAATATGTACTGAATTGAAGAACTCCCTGTTCTAGACTGTTTGAACTGAAGGATTATCTGAAAGCATGATGTGAGTCGTTTGGTTACATCTGTTTACTGACTGACATGCATTTTTTTTAGACTGACCGATATGCATTTGGTAACACCAAATGGTTTGTGTTTGCCTGTTTGGGAAGTCAGCACCGATTCCACTCTTCACTAACCTTCCTCCTGTGAGTATCTTGCACTGTTGCACAGCGAGATCAACTAATCAAGAAACCAATACGGGGCCGCAATGGGAATTCAACCTGTACTCTGGCCCACGAAAACATTCTTCGAAAACGGATGCTGGGCCTTTTTTCCATCCTAATTTGCGGCGTCTCACTAGCATTCTGCGGAAGCCCAGTACACACTTACAGTCCAGTAAACTGTTACCGGCCCCAAAAATGCAGTGGCCCTCGGAGGCGGAGGCGCCAGTGTCCCGCGACTCTCGCCGTCCTCACTCCTCACATCGCCGGCAGCAGTAGCTACTCTTCTACACTCCCCCGGCGTCCGTCGTGCGCTCCGGTTGCGCCGCAACGGTGAGGAGAGTACGCCGCGGAGATGAAGCTGAAGCAGCTGGAGGGACTGCTGGGTGACCTGACTCAATTCGCCGAACCTAAGGTAATCCGCCGCCGCCGCCGCGTCTCGCCTTTCGTTCTATCCCATCTCCCTCCCGATTGGCCTTCCCAAAAGCTCTGCGGGGTAATTGTAGGAATTTGTGTGACGTTTTTTCCGGCGGGTCGTTGCAGGTGGAGCTGGAGCAGTATCCGACGGGCCCTCACATCGCGTCGCGAATGATCTACACGGTAGGTATCGTGTTGCCTTGTGCTCCGATTCTGATGCTTTTCATGCCTTTCTTTGCTTTTGGATGGGATTCTGTGCTTTATTTTGTGATGTGAGTGGAATTTGGCGCTACAAAGTGCAGCTTTGATTCTGATGAATCGACTGGGCTTTTTCTCCTAGGATTGTTGCAAAGCTGCTTCAGTGCTCAGTCGCAGAAAATAACGGCGATTTTGCATGTGGGTGTCCCTTCGATCTTTAGTTTGGGCAATAGTCGGCCTATGCTTTCACTAAACTTTGGAAACTCCCATTTAATCAGAAACTTTAGAATATTCCAATTGCCACGTTTAGACTGCTTTCCACTTATAAAACATTTGGTAGTGTCTAGCTTGGCTGTTTTTCTTGAGAAAAAACATGCAAATTCGATCAATGGAATCATAGTACAGTAGTTATATGCTTATATTTGGGTGCATCAAGTGGCCATCAGTTGCTAAACTGTAACTACTTATGGTGTATAAACGTTATCTTAACTTTTGTGCTCTTGATGGTTTGAGCAACCCATCAGGCAGAGAATTCTTTCGATGACATAACTGGCAAAGTGGTAGCTGACTTTGGATGTGGCTGCGGCACCTTGGCTGTGGCGAGTGCTCTACTGGATGCTGAGTGAGTATGTTTAAGTTCTCGATGTCACCCATCATGTTCTTACTTCTCTACTTCCCTCCATCAATGTCGACTTAATGGCTTTTATGTTATTGCTGTTGTGATTTCCAGACAAGTTATCGGTGTTGATATTGATCCACAGTCACTTGAACTTGCTCAAGAAAATGCTGATGATCTGGAGGTATATCATTGTTTTGATTCTAAGTTCTCCAAATTAGCCTTTCCTTCAGTCTGAAACAGAGAGAGAGAGATTCAATTTGTTTAACCCTCTCGATTTCACCTTTCAATATTTTATGGCTTGCATCATTGCTGAACTCTATATAATGTCTTAATGCCCTAGACTTTACATGATAATGATTCTTTGAAGTGATTCTCTGCCCTGATTCCAAAAGTTTATCCTAGAGAATCAAATAGAATCACTTTCATCCACAAAATCACCTCTAGTCAGAGAATCATTTTCAGAGAAGCTGTGCGAAGGGGGCCCGTAGTGCAAAACATCGATCAGCTTTTTGAAAATTATACATAACTAAATTCTTAAAGCAGCTGTTAGTGTGATTTTTCAATAAAACTGTTATCTGGTTTATTTTCTCTTTTTATCATGTGTTACAAGGGACTTCATTTCTATTACAAGATATTGGTGGGTGGAAAACCAATAAAGTATCGTTACATCTTGAAGCTCTGTTGCCCAAGAAAAGTATAGTTGCATAGCTAAATAATACATTATAGCTTGCTCGTCAAGCTTCAAAATCAGATATTGGTCTTGCATCCTCAGCTCATATAGATGTTGGCTTGTTGGGTTTGCCCAGCTATGCCAAATGGTACTGGCAGTAATAGGATTACTGAACAACAGTATTTTTTTAGTATTCAACTAGGTACATCTAAGGGTTCCTTTTATATCCCTCTGTTTTGACAGCCACTTGCTAGAGATGAAAAATTTGCTTGTATTGGCTTCTCTGATGTTTTGATTTGACTTTTAATATAAGTTGTCAATCCATGTTTTGTCAAACAACATGTTTATGAAATAGGACTGAATAGTATGTAACTCACACTTAATTAGTAGCTACTTGTAGCTAACTAGGAGTATATATTATATCAAACTTGTGAATGACATTCTTCTTTTTTGTTAAATGTTTGATTGTGCAGCTGGATATCGACTTAATTTGGTCTCACATAAAGAATTTAAATTTGAAAGGTATTTTCAATTCTTCATAAGTACTATTTTAATCTACATAAGCAGCAACTGCTTTAGTCTCTCTCTCTCTCTCTCTCTCTCTCTCTCTCTCTTTTGGATATCATGAAACAGCATCATTTGCAGCAAATGGAGAATTTAAACTGTCTGTATTTGTTTTTCTCCAAAATGAACTCTATGCTTGTGCCTGCTTTTACTATTGCCAATGCATTTGGCTGAAGAAAAAACCAATTTAGTGCAGGCTTTCTAATTGACACTGTTGTCATGAATCCTCCCTTTGGGACACGAAGGAAAGGAGCAGACATGGAGTTCCTTTCTATGGGTTTGAAGGTCAGAATTTTTGTTGTTTGCTCTGACAATTTTTATGAAGAAGTATGCCCATGATGTATTAAGTGTCCATTACTATTCTCAGGTTGCCTCTCAAGCTGTCTACTCTCTACACAAGACTTCAACTAGAGAAGTAAGTCGTCTCAAAACAAATACAAATCATAACTCTTGATCCTGACCCTGTCATCTTTATTCATTTTCCATCGAAATGTATTTGGCAAGGACTGGGACAACATTTTCTTCATTGATTTATAAATTTATTTCCATTTTTTTTATTCTTCAGCACATCAAGAAAGCTGCCTTGCGTGACTTTGATGCTGTCAGTGCTGAGGTTCTATGTGAGGTAAGCGAATACCAGTCGCTTGTATTTGGTGTCAGGAATGCAATTTTACATCTTACATTTTTGTCCCACAATTCTAGTCGATTCTTGCCAGTCATTTCATAATAATGATTTTCGAGATGTTTCTTGATAATCTTAACCATTCTCCTAGCTTTGCAGCTGGTTTGTTAACACATGCCCTTTTCTCTGGTTTTTTTTTTTCATTGCAGCTGCGCTATGATCTACCGCAGACTTACAAGTTTCACAAGAAAAAGGAGGTCGACATTGCTGTCGATTTGTGGCGTTTTGTTCCAAAAGCCCGACACAGCAGCTAGCAGCACGAGCACAGATGGATGAAACTGCAGGCATGAGAATAGAAAAGGGAGATGTTCTCTTTGATGGTTGGAGTTGGTTAAATCAGCTACCGTGTGAGGACTGCCTCAAGGGCCATGTCCCATTAGTGTCGCCGGGTCTTGATGGTTTCTCAATAACATGTTCGATTACAGGATCAGTTGGAATATAACGAACTAGATGTACACTGGTTTGATACTTCAGGCTCGTTTTGTAGTGATTATGATTATTTAAAAAAATAACTTATAATATCCATGAAAATTACTCATCTAAACTTGTCTGTATAATATATTTTTTTTTAAAAAAACTATTTGGTAAAACAGCTTATTCATAATTATATACTCCCTCTATTTTTAAATTGATGGTCGTTGACTACAAACTAATTTTGACATTTGTCTTATTAAAAAAATATAATTTGTAATTCAAACATTTGATGATAAAGCAACTTATAACAAAATATTTAAAATTTATTATATTTTTTTAATAAAATGAATGATCAAAAGTTGATGTTTGTAGTTTTGTAGTGTGATATTAATTTAAGAACGAAAGGAGGAGCACGGTGGAAAGTGAGAAATGGTAGAATGCTGGCTTGACCCCGAGAAAAAACGGAGTGAGAACATGCTCTGATGAGGATGTTTTCCAGCCACCAACTGACAAAGAGGGTCCCCTGCAAAAGCACAGTCGTGCCGCCTCAGCCGCTCGCACGGACGATCGAACGGCTCCGCCTGCGTTCTCATCTAGTCAAAAAAATCCGCTCCATGGGGAGGACGAGCAAACACTAGGACTCCGACGTCTTGGTGAGCGAAGAACCACGTAGTACTACTTGCCTTACATTTTACGACAGTATCACCGCTGCGAGATACTATTTTTTTTAATAAGGGAACAAAGATTCCGGCCGTTGAATCCGACAGGGGATGCACAAAGCTGTTGCTGGAGATGCTATGCGACATGCCTTTTGTCACTTGTAAATGTGAGTACAAATGTGTGCCGACTTGATGCTACTCTAGCGCGTAAGAATCTCCTTGGTAGTCACGACCGGTATATTCCTCCGCCTTGTTCGCACAGATGTCCCTGTCACTCCCTCTTGATGAGCGCGTGCATCATCAAGTTTATTTGTCTTAATGGAATAGACTAAAGATCAATGGGCATCCACGAATGGCTCCATTCCTGTCACCACAAGACCAACTCGAGGAGGATGTGTTTAGCCAATCCCTTCTACGGTTTAACCATGCGCTTGGCCCTTTTCTTTTGGATCAGACATCAGAGATGTCTTTTGATCAGCTGCAAACAAACAAAAAAAAACTGCCAATTCCAGTATTCAAAACACTTCGGCGTGTCTAATTATGTGTGACACCTACTATATTTGCCCCAAACGAACCAATGGGCACATGTTATTCCTCATCATGCAGCAACCCAAGATGGAATCATCCATGTTTGGCAGTGCTCCCGCGTGCGTCTTCATAAGGAGACCAGCGCGCCTAGGGCATGGCATCTCGCCAGCCACCTAGATCTCATTGTGACTGCGAAACGCTACTGGTGTGCGCCGCAATGTTCGGTGCCGGAGGCAACAGCTTGGTAGGGACTAGATGCATGCGCATCCGTTGCCACAAGGCTCCGGGTCAAGCTCTCCCATTCCCGCTGCCGAATGCTGTCAAGGTACCATGCAGTCCATTGCTTCACTCCGTTAGCTAGGGTCTTCGTTAGCTAGGGTGTGGTGTTCCTGCATAGATAGAGAGGCAAAACAGGTTGTGAGCTTCAGCCAAGGTTTTGGTTTGTTTGAACCGTTTAATGAAAACCGTGAAAACCATTCCAAATTAAAAAATCAAAATTTGAACGAAATTTGATCGAAAACCAATCGGTTTTTCAGTTTATCAAACGATTTCACCAGTTTATCGACTAGTTTTTCCGATTTTATCGGTTTCACCGGTTTACCCCTCGGTTTTACCGATTTATCATCGAAACTGATTTTATCGGTTTTTGAAGTTCTGATTTTTTTTTAATTTTTTTGAATTTTTAAAGCAAAAACCGGTCGTGTGATAAAACCGAACCGAAAACCACAAAAACAAACGGTTTTCGCGGTTTTGTTAACCGTGGCTTCAGCTTGTCAGTTTGAATTCCCTCGCACCGCAGAAATGACTAGAGGATGCATTTCAAACGGCTGAATGTTTCAACCAAGCATTATTTACGTTATAGCTGGTACATGCATGATAAGAAAGGGAATGCCTCTAAATTACTGTCACTATAGGTACAACCTACTGGATGGAAGAAGCAGACCCTGCTCCAGGAACTGTCAAGAACTCTGAAGTCAATCTCTTCAAATCTCCTGGAACGATTGATAGACGCAGCATACAGATTTTCCGAGGAGCCTTCTCTGAATGAGGTAAACATAAGTATTACTCGTACCAAACTAATGTCAAAATTATGTTCTGGTACTATCTGCGGTTTTTCTGTCACCACATTCTTCAGCAAAAGATTCAACCACCTCAAAACAGATGTCACTCGTATAATGGAGGAAAAAGACATAATCTAAAAAGTGACCAGCTATATATATATTGTCTATTTCTTTCTAAACATACCTACATTACTGATCATAAGTGAAAGATGTTTCTATTTAATATAAAATATGCAGTATTCGGATGGGAACTTTTCAGGCTCCATGATACTACTTAAGTCATGTGATTAATCAATTAGACAAATTAAACTCAATAAGTTTTCTACAGGGAAATTTTCAACCTGTCAGTGAAATTGGTGAGGCAGTTTTACTCCATTATGTAGACGGAGAGATCCCTGAAGATTTTCCTGAAGGCATCTACATAAGAAACGGTGTGCTCCATTTTTGTCTAGCCCCCTGTACTCGATACTCTATGAAATACTCTTGTAAAGC
The DNA here is from genome assembly GCA_001602295.1 of Zoysia matrella. Classification (NCBI taxonomy): domain Eukaryota; kingdom Viridiplantae; phylum Streptophyta; class Magnoliopsida; order Poales; family Poaceae; genus Zoysia; species Zoysia matrella. The sequence goes on along the minus strand of BCLG01002323.1, from coordinate 63,161 downwards.
TCAATGCACTACAAATAACTGATTTTGCTAAAACAAAATTGCACTCATCAAAAGTGCACAACTGGAATTGTGCTTCTTCATGAGGTATATTGAAGCTTACTGCCTACATTTTCAGAGCTCATAGTCAAATGACTTTGTAATGTTTTGCACAGGTCCAAACCTTCTCAACCCGACGCAAACAATTGCTGATTCTTTAGGTGGTTCAACATCGTACATGTATTATGAAGGGCATGGAATGCTAAATGCTGTGTACTTTAACAAGAATAGTCTAGGAGAATGGAGCATATCATATAAGAATAAGTATGTGGATTCTGACACCTTCCATATAGAGAAACAAAAAAGTGCAGTGACCTTTCTGCCATCCGCTGATGGGCAGCCACATGCAACACTAGTTGCATTTTTTCTTAATATGGTAAGCTTCACAAAATTTGACACAAACTCAAAATGGTTTATGTTCTCTCTTAACAGTTATCTACCAATAGATTTACATGAAAGTTGATTGATATCCATGTGGTATGCCATGTATATGACATGGATGATGAGTAGATTATTCGTTCTCATTAGTTATGGAACGATTGCTTTTGTTGTGCAGTTGCTTTGTTTTTTTTAATAAACTTAAACAGCAAGGGTTTTTCTTTTTAGTTTCAAAAATAGTTATGGCACATTCTTTCTATTAGAACTATTCCGGCATAGCTTTGGTACAGCTATCATCTCTTGAAGAAAGCATGCTAAAGTATGAGAAGTATACAACAAGGCATCCATTATTATTTTGGGATCAAGAAGTCAATAATGGAACTCTTTGTCGTTCTTTCAGATGTAAATGTTATGCATCATCTATAAAACTTGAATTTTTTTATGTGACAGTTGAGATTTGGTAAGGCTGTGAAGGACAGTGCAAATACCAACATATTTGAGCATGCGGGACGAGCTTTTGCTGTCTCAGAAAATCATCTGCCTTACGAAATCAACATTGATAATCTAAGCACTCTCGGACCTTATAACATTAATGGAGCCTGGGACCAACCTTTCACTAGTCATCCAAAGGTATGCAATGACAACTTCTTACATAATTTCTATAAAAGATTATCTTCAAAAACTTACCATAAAAGATAACAATATAAAGTAGTGCCCTTCACTTAAGGATCCTATATCCAATCTAGGGGCAGATATTTTTCCCATTACAAATTCACACCATACGTTTTAGCATGCAAGTAAGAAGCATTTGATATTCTTAAAATATGCATTCCAAACTAATTATTCAAAATGTTTCTATGATGTTATTTGTGAAATAAAACTCTTGAACAATGAATGCTTACATATGTAAATGACTTGTTACAGAAGATCCATGGAAGTGGGGAACTGGTGATAATGGGGACAAATATTGATAAACCTCACTATGTGCTTGGAGTAATTTCATGTAAGCTGTCAATGTTAGCCAATCAGTTATC
>BCLG01002323.1:38198-54893 GCA_001602295.1 Zoysia matrella | reverse complement strand
CCCGCGGGTCAGGGAGAGGAGGGGGAGAGGGGGAGGCAGCTGGGCCAGCAGCAGGGGAGTTGGGCCGCGTGGGGTGAGGGGAGAAGAAAAAGGAGAGAGAGATTTAGGCCCAGAGAAAGGTTTTGGAGTTTTTTCTTTTTTTTTCTTCTTTTTTTATTTCTTTAATTTTTTTTATCTCTTATAAATCTTGATTAATATTTATCCAAAGCAATTATTTACGTGCTATGCAATGGCATAAAATGTATAACATGAATTGTAACTTTAGCAATTTATTTAAAAATGAAATTTTATTCGACTCAAATTTGTGAAATGCATTTAAAAAATTCAAAATTTTAATATTTTGAAAATGTTAAATTTTTTGCTGTTACAGGTTAGATTACGTGCACACGAAAAAATGTATCTAGAGTTGTCTATTTTTCCAAATCTGACAGATAAAAACTCTCTATAAATCATTGTTTAGTTGAAAAAAAAAACAAATTCTCCCCGATCTAATCGCCACAACATAGCATCTGCCGAGCACCTCGCCAATGACGGCGTCCATTGATCAGCACCTCGTCGGCGGCGTTGAGTCCGCGCAGAACCTAGGAGGTGGCCGGAAATCCGCGCATAGATGCTCTTATCGTGCGCGTCGCCTGCCTTGCACGGCCACCAGCTAGCAGGTGCAATTTTTTTTTTTATTCTTGCTTGGTCATGTCGTGTGTAAGCCGAGGCAGGCCGCTAGGAGCAGGTCCTGTGCGCTCTTCTACTAGAATCAGGACCTTACGTTACGCCTCTCTGCGTTGGCTCCATGTGATGCCAAATTTGGTAATTGATCCCACCGCTAATTCTTTTTTCACAAATTGAGATTATTGCTTATCAGATTTGAGATTTCAAGCCTCTTTGGTAAAGCTCTCAGCTCTTGATATTTTACATTCACTTTTAATTCTCTGTGAAGCTATTTTTTTCAGTTTTCAGCCCTCTAGTTTATTTTAAAGAATCACTTCACAGAATCAGACAAAAATCACTTCTCTGAAAAAACAATATTTGGTAGAGCTACCCTAATTCTGTCTAAGAATAAGATGCTGGGACTTCTACCAAAAGGGGCCTTCCTGAAAAATCCTCATGATTTCTTTTTCTAAAGATCCCAAAGCAAAGAGATAAATGATTCTGCATCAAAGAATGCTTGAAGGAGTTTTCTTTTATGATTATAGTCTAAGGTTGATTTGGAAATAATTTTCAGAGAGATTTTTAACTTTAGAGAATTGTCTATTTTTATAAATCTGAGAGATAAAATCTCTTCACAGATAGCTCTTACAAATCTAATAGACAGCTCTTTTGATCTTTTAGATCTTGACTTATATGGATCATTGTTAGTTAATAAAATACAGCTATCCAGAATAAATATATATGTGCAAAGAAAGCTGTTGAAAAACAAAACAAATTCATATCGGATTAATGTTAATATAAATGGTGAAAAATGAGAAATTTCAAATTTTAATATTAATATATTATTTTCTTAAGTTAATATTCTTTTTAGACCGTAGCCTTAGCACGGGTATCGGGACTAGTTAGGAGAAGTTAAACGGAAGATTATATTTTAAAAATAGATGTAAATAATTGTGAATAGTCCATTTGTATTCATCTCTAGGATTAAATTTTTATACAAAACTCACATGAATTGGCAGCCTCCAGCAGTTGAAAACAAGCTGGAACTTCGAAAATGGTCAGTGATTTTCCAGTCTGGAAAAACAAGCTAGAACTTTGAAAATTTGCTTGTTTGGTGCATCTAACACTTGACAATGCTGTACTACTTAACCAGTGAAAGAAATCCAAATTCATTCACTGCAAACATTTCAAGTTAGAGGGAGATAACGAATTTCTCTCCACTCAGAGCTTCAGCACAAGATGATGAAATACTACGATTTTCAGTTCATGAGTGAAAGTGAAGTTCAGAAAAAAATTGATTGAAATATACTCATGATCCTTCAGAATTGAAGTACTGAGTAAAATGGCAAGATCTGCTTATTATGACCCAACAGATATAATTATGGATTTATATGAAAACTGTAACCAGCGTCACAGAGCAAAAGTGTTCAAACATTAAATCCACCGAATTCTTTCAGCACAATGTAATGTCAGCTATCAAACTGGAAGGCCGAAAACCAAGTTCTTCCTGTCAGGAGAATACACGGACCCTAACTAACAAGTTTCGGAGTTCTCTGAAACTGTATGAGCAAAAAAGACAGTCGATTCTCATGCCGTATTCGAAGGAGTGACACTTTTGATTTCTGCAGAAATGGCTTGCGAAGTGTCTGTCAGAGGTGCTGCTCTAGCTCGTGTCCGCCGTCGGTTCCTCAAGATTCGGATACCGCAACGCCAGGTCAACTGCATTCGCAAAGGGGCAAGTAAGAACGCAATACGGTTATTCATAGGTCATCCAACCGTTGCAGCAGTTTAGCACTCAAATGTCAACAATCGGTAACAAGATAAGTGACCGACATCGACAGTGTTAGCTGAACAAAGGACTCACACCTCAAATCTCCTAATTGCTGGTTATAAACTGTATTGTCTGCCACTAAACTGAAAAAATCTTAAAATAATGAGCAGAGATAAAGGTATAAAATAAAATGAATCTGATAATTTTTCCATCAAGATTGATTGTGTATAGGACACAAATGGTCTTCAGCCAACTTTTAATCATCTGCAACTGACTGCTCAAATCAATCATTTATCATACTTTACTGCATTTTCAGATTATTCCAGAGTGCCGTTCATTTTATTAGAACATTATTTCAGTGATCTCTTTGCACAACAAACTGATTAGTATAGGCGTACTCTGAACATTTGAGCTACGTAGCAAAATTCAGTTTCAATTGTCATGAGTATAGCACTTGTATGATCTAATACTGATTACTAAACACCTGTCAGAAAGCAACTATTTTAGTTAGGCTATCGTAATACAGTAATCAAGTTACGGCTTCTACTCTCTTGAGTTTGATCTACTGAACACTTTTCATCAGAATAGAAGCAGATGACCAAGTACTGGTATTGCGCAGAGCAATGGGAAAACGGCAAGGTTCTCACGTGGTGAATTGACGTTGATGGCGACGACTTCCATTGGCGCCTGGCTGCGAGGAAGGTCGGCGGTCAGAGGGGTCAGCCGCCCGCAGCGGCCTCCCCAAGCGCACAGCGTGACGTAGAAGAAGTAGTAGTGTTCGCGGCGCTGCTGCGTCACCGCCATCCTCAGGTTGAATGCGGAGCGGCCGTCGAACCGGATCTCTCGCCAGCCTTGGTCGTTGAAGTTCCCGTTAGCGTCCGCCCGCATGAACCAGATCGTCCGCCGGTACGTCGTCCTCTGGGCGTGCCTGCGGAACAGGCTGAGGATGCCTCTTCTTGGCTGAGCCTGCATGCATCGATGGAGAATTGGAGACACATGAGTTTTGGAAACCCGAATACGATACATGCCTCTTGGTGCAAGAAAGAAAACATCGATAACTGGTGCGTCAAAACCCCATTTCTCCGAATCCACGGGTTCCAAGAAAGAACCCTACTAAGCCCAAATCAACTGAAAGAGAGGGGATCGATAGCTGCTCACCGAAGCTGGAGGTGCAGTTGGAGGAGGAAAGATGGGCACCTCCGGTAGCGGCGGGATTGTCTGGACCACCCAGTGCATCATCGGACTCCGGCTGAAGTAGCTGTCGAGTGACACGCCGGTGCGCACCCATCTGAAGTGCAAGCCGTTGGCGCGGAGGATGCGGTTGCGGTAGGCGTGGTGCAGGAGGACCACTTGCTCGTCCCCGGCCGCAGGGCCGACAACTCTGACGGGGAACCACTGGACGGCGATCTCGTCCGGGTAGTCGTAGTAGCCCTGGACCACGCGGTGGCCGTGGAGCACGAGCGGCGCCCGCCGGTCCGTGCCGAAGAGGTAGCGGCCGTACGCGGCGCCGTAGAGGAGCACGTAGGGGACGTCGCCGCGGAGGATCTGGTGCACCCGCCACACCGCGTTCAGCGACCGCCGCTCCGGCCGCAGGGTGATGCTCACTCCGTCCTCGTCCGCGTGGAGGTACGTGCGGTGCACGCGGCTCTGCAGGCGGACGAACGCGCCGTCGGGGAAGAGATCCATCGCTGCCGCCGCTGGTTATCGGTGGCAGCGCGGTGCGGCGGCGCGGTGGCGGATGGTTTCTCGGCGCTGGGGCCAGGAGGGGACAGGAAAGGAGAGCAGAGCAGGTGTTTGTTGCGAGGGACGGTTTCGTTTGGGCGCCGAGACCGAGGCGAGCGATTTGAAGGCGAGGCCTCTGCCTCTCCAGGCTCCAGCTCTCCTCCATCTGATGGACGCTGAACGGTTGCTACGCATGCCACCTGTCAACTCAGCTGTGGGACCGTCGTGGACATTGCCAGATGCGAGTCCAAAAGCACGCCTACACGAAAAAGCTTCGAGCGCTGGGTCGAACGCAAGGGCTCGCCGTAGCGTCGTGCTGGGCCTGCGACTGCGAGGACAGGTTCACTGGAGCGCGGGTAAGGATGGAGCCAGTCGACGTGCACTGCAAGTGTGATCAACGTCGACGAGCGCCGTTGCCGGGACTACGGCAGCCGGCGATGTTTGTGACGTGTCGTGCGTCGCGCTTGATCGGTCGTATTTTGTTATGTGCAGCTCCTATTTTACAAATGTTGTGAAAATCAATTGAGATGAATTCTGCATCTCTCTTTTTTTTTTACATTACATTTAACACTGTTATTGACGGAGTACGGTTGGCTTCATTTTAAAAAATGAGTGCAAAAATCAGAATTGCAACTCAGGGGTTGGGGTAAGAACACAAATGCTTCCTAGGCTGACTATAACAGATGTCACAACGCAAATTCGTTCAAACAAATTCACAGAATGCTTTCAACGATTCATTTGTTCTGAAACTGAAATGCCCAAACTAATTTCTTCCTGTCAGGAGAATGCACTAAACCTAAGTATCAGATTTTCTGAGTTCTCTGTAACTATCTATACGAAAAAGATGGTCGATTACCATGTGGTATCTGAAGGCGCAATGCTTTGAGATGGCTTGCGAAGTGGTTGGTGCTGCTCTCATAGAGCTCTACTGTGCATCAACATTCGGGTACTGCAACTCCTGTGCACCTGAATTCACAAATAGAAAATAAGAACATGAGTTAAGGCAGAGCATGTCATGGGTCATTCAACCATTGCAGCAGTTCAGCAATATAACGCTAAATTTCAGTAAAAAGATAAATGACCCAACACTTCAGCAGTATTAGCTGACCAAAGAATTCGAGCTTATTTTTAGTTTTTGTTGACTACGACTTTGACCAATGATTTTGATAAATTGAAAATATTTCTTTTGAAGAATTTAAAAATATAAATACTAGGTTTTTATTTTTAATCAAATCTATAAAAATCATTAGTCAAAGCGTCAGTCAACAAAAGCTTGGAGGTGGTAATTGCTAGTCAGCATATTTTTCTACTGCTGAACTGAAACATCTCATTTCAAAATTCTATAGAACCATAAAGCTATAAAACGAGTCTGATAATTTCTATATCAAGATTGATTGTCTATAAGGCATATACTTCCTTTCTCAAATTGTTGTCGCTAGGACAACAACTCCACTTAATTTTGAAAATGGAATTCTTATCCTAATGAAAACTATTAAAAACAGAGGGAGTAAAAGGTTTTCAGCCCATTTTTAGCATATACTACTGACACTTTTCATCAGAACAGAAGCAGATAACATCATAACAAGTGCAATGCACAAGGAAATGGGAAAACAGCAAAATTCTCACCTGGCGACTGAACGATGAAGGCGATGATGTCCATGGGCTCCTGGCTGCGAGGAAGGTCGATGGTCAGAGGGGTCAGCCGCCCGTAGCGTCCTGCCCGGGTGCACAACGTGAAGTTGAAGAAGTACAGCTCTTGGCCCACATGGCGCGCCACGTCCAACCTCAGGATGAACACGGATCTACCTTGGAACTGGAACGTGGCCCAGCCGTGGTCATTGAAGTTCCCGAAATAGCCCGCTCGAACGTACCGGATCGTCCGCTCCGGCAACGGCACAGTGCGCCGGTGGTCCTGGCTGAGGTAATATCCTCCTGAGTTAACCGGCTGCAATGGAGTAGAGACGCAGGTGTTTCGGAGAAAGGAATAAGTAGGGGTATCACAAAAATCTAACGATAATGCATCACCATGAACTACAGAAAAAAAGATTAAAAAGTGGCAGTGATCTTGGCGCAAAATCAACCAGGAGTAGCATCGCCGTGAAGTTAACAGGTCCTTGCACGAAAGGAACATCAAGAACAATACGGTGCTAACCCAGTACCTGGACAAACATGGCTCCCATGGTACCAGCACCACCATAGAGATGTGCTGTAGAGTTCACGTTACGAAGTTGAGGTGGAGGTGGAAGGGCAGGCGGCGTCGCTCGCGGTTGGAGGGGCTCGACCACCCAATGCGTCATCGTGCTCCGGCTGTCGTGGTTGTCGACGGTGGCGCCGGTGTTCCAGGTGCGGTACCTGCCGTTGGCGCGGAGGATGCGGCCGGAGGAGACGTGGCGCAGGAGCACGTCCTCCCTGTCCTCCGCGTCGACCGCCGTCCACACGACGGCGGTCGCCTCCAGGTCGTCGTACACGCCCTGCACGACGCGCTGCCCGAGGTGCCCGGACGGCGCCGGCTCGTCCGAGGCCGCGAGGTAGCGGCCGTACGCGGCGCCGTGGAAGAGCACGAAGGGGACGTCGTCGCGGACGACGCGGTGCACCCGCCACGCCGCGTTCAGCGACGCGCGCCGCGGGTTCAGGGAGACGCCCCACCCGTCCTCGTCGGCGTGGAGGTACGCGCGGCGCGCGCGGTTACGCAGGCGGACGTGCGCGCCGTCAAGGAACCGCTCCATCGCCGCCGCCGCTGGTCCGTGGCCGTGCGCTCGGTGGCGGGAGAAAACAGAGCAGGGCGGGGGCAGCGTATCTGCGTAGGTGCTTGTTGCGGCGGTTACGTTTGGGCGCCGAGGCCGAGGCGGGCATTTTTGAAGTCACAGAAGTCGGTTGCTACACATGCCACCTGTCAACTGAACTGCGGGACCACCATCGGGACTCGCCCAGGTTGCCATCCTGGCAGTGAGTGGTGGGCCAGGAGAATCGAGCTCGAATCCGGCGCGACGCGAACGCGGCCGCAGAATTGCAGACCGCGCACCGGCAGGCCGCAGCGCAACTCGGGCGGCTCCGTTCAGCTGTCCGACGACTTGTCTGGCTCGCCTCCTGATCATGCAACTCCCTTCGCGAAAGCGGGACCGCGACGGCCGAGCTCACGGAGGCGCGCGCCGAGGAAGCATGTGGCAGCGACGGCCTTTCGCTGTCCGAGCCGCGAGCACGCCAGCACGGGAACACCAAAAGCGTCGGTGTTTTTTATCGAACTCAAAGCCAAGGTCAAGTGCTTCCACTGGAGCGCAGGCGCTGGCAGAGTGGACGTGTACTACGAGTGGATGGACGAGCACCTGCGCCGGAACTACGACGGCATTCCAGCTCCCCGGGGGCGGGCTGGGCACGGTCCGAAGTCGCAGCGCGCGCGCAGGCCGGCGGGCTACGCGGGGGCGTCTCACAATTCCACCGAATCCTTTGGTGCTTGGTGCTCTATCAAATGCATGTGAGGTCTCTTGCGAAGAAGATTTTGGATCCTCAAAATTCCTGTATTATAATCAACAATTAATCTTATTCGTGAAATATTTTTCTTGTCACTTTCGAGACATTGCAACATGTCTACTCCATTGTTTCATAATCAACAATTATCGGATGTTTCAGCTTGTAATTTAATGCTTTATAAAATTTGCACAGGTCTACTCCATTGTTTCATAAATGGATGAACAGGACACCCAAACACAGCTTTTATCTACGTTCTTTCCAAAAGTATCAAATATCTTCCTTCAAAAAATAAGTATCAAATATATCAAAATTCAGTAAAATCTGAAATATATGCAAATTCTGAAATACTGTCATGTCCAAATGCATTTTTATGTATATCAAAATGGTTGTTCAAATCAAATATCAAAACCACAAACTTCAAGGTATATGTAGTGGTAAAATTGGAAGGTTTTGTATCTATATTGGTTATGTTTAACATTGTTAAATGCCATTGACGGAGTTGGGGTAAGGTTTGTGTTCATTTTTCAAAAAGCAATGGTAAATGCGCACGTCTCAAAAACAAGGTTAAAATTACATTGAACTCAGGGTTGGGGCAAGAATGGAAATACTCCTTATGATAACTGGAACCAATGTCGCAACGCAAAATTGTTCAAATATATCCACTGAATGCTTTCAGCGCCCTGTGAGTTCTGAAACTGACAGGCCAAAACTAACTTCTTCCTGTCAGGAGAATGCACTGAACTAAACTACCAGGTTTTCTGAGTTCTTTGAAACTTTCTGAACGAGAAAGACGGACAACTCTCATGTTGTATTTGAAGCAGCGATACTTGATGGCTTGCGCCGTGGTTGTCAGAACTGCTTTCATAGGCCTCCACGATAGTACCTCCGTGAATGAACATCCGGGTACCGAAACCCCTGTGTAGCTGAATTTGTAAAGGAAAAAAAAAAGGTAAGAACATGAGGCAGTTATGCAGCTTATGGGTCATTCACCCGTTGCAGTAGTTCAACAATCAAACGCTAACAATCAGTAAGAAAAAGTGACCGTGCCCTTCAACGTAACTAGCTGACCAAAGAACTCACATATCAACCTCTGGTTAGCCTTCAATGGGTCCCGTCTTAATACAATGTTTATGTCTTAATGGGACGCCTCTTCCACTAATACAGTTTCTTAAGAATGGAATTATGTGTACAGCACTATTCCATTGATCTATTTGCACAACAAACTGATCACTATAGGCGTAGTCTGAACATTTTAGCTATAATGCAAAACATACAGTTCCTACTGTCATTGGTACAGCATATCTGCCACAAGGCTACGAATTTAAAGATATCTTACAGAAATTTTAAAAAACTGCAAATCTTACTGACTCACAGAATATTCAGAACATGTGAGCGCATCGGTCTTGGGCTATGGTTACACAGTATGCAAGTTCGTCAGTATGATTTACTGAATACTTTTCATCAGAATACAAGCCAGCAGATAGTAACAAGTACTGCTACTGCGCAGAGCAATGCGAAAACGGCAACGTTCTCACCTGGTGACTCGGCAGTGAGAGCGACGATGTCCATTTGCTCCTGGCTGCGAGGAAGGTCGGCGATCACAGGGGTCAGCCGCCCGTAGCGGCCAGCACGAATGCACGGCGTGACGTTATGAAAACGGAGCAGTTCTCCCGCCTGGCGCGCCACCTCCGACCTCAGGCTGTAGGCTGAGCGGCCGATGAACTGGAACGTCGCCCAACGATTGTCGTTGAAGTTCCCGTTCGCGTCCGCCCGCACGAACCGGATCGTCCGCTGCTCCGGTATCGGCTCAGCAGCACGCCTGCGAAAGAGGCCCATGAAGCATCCTCCTCTTGGGTGAACCTGCTGCTGCTGCTGCTGCGATGGAGACACAGGCACGGGCGTTTCAGAAACCAGAGAAATTCATAGTCTAACACAAAATCTACCAAGATTTCATCACCGTGAACTATAGAATCATAGCAAAAGAGGGCAGTAATCTTGACATGAAGTCAACCAGGAATGGTAGTATTTCTATGGGTTCCAGGTTCCCATCTACTAATAAGCCCAAACCCATGCAGGCATGCAACTATGCAAGCAGCATCAAAAAAGACAGATAGGGGATAGCGAGCTCACCGGAGCTGGTCGAGGAGGTGGACCAGGAAGAACTGGCTGATTTGGAGCAGGACGGATGATTGGCGCCTCCGGAAGCGGGGGGATGGCCTCGACCACCCACTGCATCATCCTGCTGCGGTGGTTGTAGTGGTCGACGGAGACGCGGTTGTTCCAGGTGCAGCTCTTGCCGTTGGCGCGGAGGAGGCGGTAGGAGATGTGGCGCAGGAGGACGTCGTCCATGTCCCCCACCATGACGGCCTTCCACACGACGGCGTCCTCGTCGGGCTCGTCGTACACGCCCTGGACGACGCGCTGCCCGCGGTGGCCGATCGGCGCCGCCCGGTCCGTGGCCGCGAGGTACCGGCCGTACGCGGCGCTGTAGAGGAGCACGCAGTAGCTGCCGTCGCGGTGGACCCGGTGCACCCGCCAGGCCACGTTCAGCGACGCGCGCTCCGGGCGCAGGGACACGCCCACCCAGTCATCGTCGGCGTGGAGGTACGTCCCGCGCTCCCGGCTCCGCAGGCGCACGTGCATACCGTCGGGGAACTGGTCCATCGCGGCCACGCTCTGGTCGGTGGCTGCTCCGCGCGGCGCGGCGGACGGCGGCGGGTGATGAGTTGGTTGCTTGGACGATGTGGGCAGGGGACAGGAAAGGAGAAAACGGAGCGGCGCAGAGCAGGTGTCTGTCGCCGCGGCGGGCACTTTCAAGGCGCCTTGCAACGAACTTGATAGGCGCCGATCGGTCGGTTACTGCAAATGCCAGCTGTTAACTGGACAGTGGGACCGCCGCTGGGTGGACCTAGCAGAATCGCCTCCGGTCCGGCGCGACGCGAGCACGGCCACGCACCGCCAGCGAGACTCGGCGTGTTCCGTCCTCCGGTCCGACAACTCGTCTCAGCTCCTGGTGCGAACTCGGTTCGCCAACGCGGTATCCATCCTGGCGGCAGATGCCATGCCCGGGCTGACGGCGGCGCGGGAGAACCGGAGAAGATGGTACGTTGCCGGCGATCGAGCGGCGATAACCATATGCTGCCCCGTCCGGTGAGAGTACGCCAACACCAAAATCGTCGAGTGCTGGACCAGAAGTGTCGAGACTGCGCGATGCATTCTCTGATGGCAAGGTGTATGCCCTCTCTCAAGAAGCTCTACGCCCTTGCCGTCGATGATGACTAGAGCTATGTGATCTACATTCTGAGAGAGTGATAAATAGAGTTGACGACATTATCACATTGAGTCGAAATCATACCTAAAATCAGTTTTCTGAGGTAATATCACAATTCAGGAGCATCTGCTAAATTCCTCTGAAAGTTTCAAGATAATACAGTTCTCTCATTTCCCCCTCTTGCTAATGAATATGTAACCATAAAATTCATGTGGCGACTGATCATATCTTTTTCCTATTGCTACGTTTTGAAAATCTTATGTTTCAAAGGAAGCCTCAAAGCACTGCCTAAAACTGGCAACTACTACTTCATCTCACAAGATTAAAAAAAAAATCATACTTCAGAAACTCTATACTCCAACATCTATTCATTTGCTGAAAATATATCAAGGTATAGTGAGGGGATGATGTTCTTTGAGAACTTCAACAGACAATGACGTAACCATGATTTTCAGTTCAAACATTCGACGTATCAGCAATATGGCCTAGATTAAAAGTAGCAACACTTTTCTCAGTTTCAGTCATAGCGATATATTACAGCCAAGTCGGGAGAATGAATGGAACCTAACTAGCAGAAACAATCTGAAATGAAGAAGACAGCCAATTCACATGCTTATGTATCCAGAGCGGTGATTGGTTTGATTTCGAAACCGATGAATTGTGACGATGTTATCAGAAGCCCTGGCCTCGTCTTCCTCTACACATCAACATTCGGGTCCGGCAACTCAATAGCTGTTTTGATAAAAAAAAAACAAGAAAAGAAAAGAATCAGTTAGTGTGTACTAGGTGAGAGACAGTTCAAAAGAAGGATCTCCAAGATTATCAGCGTAGGCTCCCAAACCAAAAAAAAAAAAACCTTAAAATTCAACTGAACATGTTGAGGGAAAACTGATGTAATAATGGATCTTATTTATTATTTTAAACCATTTTAGCATCCATGAAAGAGTACGCCGTCTGCAAGTTGAGTTTCAATTGTCATGACACTATGATTTACTAAAACATCTTGAATGCAGCAACAATTTAGTATTCTCTCCCAGAAAAATTCGAAACTAAGTAACTGTCATGACATAAGAACACACAAGCAATGGAACAAGCTCTGCAAATTATGTTTCTAATTTCGTTAGTGCTATCAACTGGACACTTTCAAGGATCATTCGAAGAGCAGATGCAGAGACCACTTGGAAAACTACATGTAGTTTCTTACTTCTTGACCAGTAGGGGAGAAGGACGACGTCGACAGGCTCCTCGTTCCGCGGCAGGTCGGCGACGAGAGAGATCAGCCGCCCCAAGTTGCCGGCCCGGACGCACAGCTTGAAGTCGAACAAGCTGCCGTCGGCTTCGGCCAGTTCTCGTTCCAGCTCCGACCTCAGGTGGTACACGGAGCGGCCGTCGAAATCGGTTTCATGCCAACAGTTCGTGTCGACGCTCCCATCACCTGTCGCTAGCATGATCCGGATCCTCCGCAGCTCCACCGCGGGACCGGTGCAGCAGTAGAACCAGTTACATAAGGCTGCTGGGTGCGGCTGCAGGAGTAATACCACTGAGCGAAAGAAGCAGAGAACAAATACACTATACGAAGAGCTCCGATGAAATGAGCGCAGCGACTGCCATGGAGAGGAGACATCGCGCTTACCTCGCTTGGATAGGGAATTATTGGAGTAGACAGTCTCGGGGGGACGTCCTCGACCACCCAAAGCGTCAACGTGTCCTGCCTGCAGCACACGTCGACGGAGACGCCGGTGCGTCACCGGCTAGTAGCGGAAGGACTTGTGCCACAGGTGGACGTTGTTGTTGTTGTCACCCCCGGTGGCACACATGACGGGGACCCACGCAACGGTGTCGTCGTCCGCGTCGTCGTAGACGCCCTGGACGACGCGTTCGCCGCTGTACCCGAGCGGCGCCGGGTCGTCCGTGGCCTTGAGGTAGCGGCCGTAGGCCCCGCTGAGGAGAAGGACGTAGGTCACCCCGTTGCGGACGACGCGGTGCACCTGCCACGCCGCGTGCAGCGACGCCCCCTCGCGGCTCAGGCACACGCCCACCCCGTCCTTGTCCGCGTACAGGTACATGCAACCGTCGCGGACGCGGCTCCGCAGCCGCACGTGGTGCCCGTCGGGGAAGAGCTCCATCGCCGCGCGCTGCCGCTGGTTGGCTGGGGTGGACGGAGGCGCGCGCGGCAGCAAGCGAGCGGGGGTGGTTGCTTGGCAGTTGGCGCTGCGCTGTGGGCAGAGGAGAGAGCAGATCGGACACAGGATTTTGTTACGACAGGCGGCTGCGCCTCTGGGAGCTTGGGCGGGCGGGTGGATTTCGAGGCGGCGGCGCAGGCGCGAGACGGTTGCTTTGCAGACGCGATAGCTGGGGCCAGCATCTGGGTCCGGGTACGGAGCAATCCAATGAGCGTCCACGCAACTGAGCTCGCAGGCCCGGGTTCCGCCTTGGAAGATTCCATTGGTGCCGCCGAGCTCCATGCCTCCATGCCAGTCTAGTGAAATCGTGGTTGCCAATCGAACCGTGCAGTGCACGCATGCATGTTCCTGCGAATGCGTTCTGCCATGAATGGCGAAGCCTATGCGATGCAAAACTCAGATTCCGTCGACAGTTTACGTACAGCGTTCTTGCTCAGTTACGTTGCCCACGTCTACGACGAGGGGATCGATTCATCTGGTTTGTTGGAGAAAACGCGTGTGCTCCAGCGACGAAAGGTTTGTTGCTCGGCATGCGCGCCGTCACGGCCAGGCGAGGATGCGATCGATCAGCTCGATCGGTGCCCACGGACGGACG
Source organism: Zoysia matrella (assembly GCA_001602295.1). Classification (NCBI taxonomy): domain Eukaryota; kingdom Viridiplantae; phylum Streptophyta; class Magnoliopsida; order Poales; family Poaceae; genus Zoysia; species Zoysia matrella. The sequence goes on along the minus strand of BCLG01002323.1, from coordinate 41,238 downwards.
CCACGGTGCATGATCCGGTGGAATACGATCGAGTACACGTTTCGGTGGCGAACCGGTTGCTCGATCAGATCGGTGCCAATCAGTCCGCTCCCTTCATTTTTAAATTAATTAATATTGCTGTCAGTTTCAAACACTACTCATTTTATTCAGAATTTTTGATAAATATTATATATTTTGTTATAATTTAATTTATCACGAGAGCTATTTGAATCATAACTTTAAATTTTACATATTTAAATAGACGAGTAATAAAGTTGATCTTTATTATCAACAACGACAACAATTTAAAAACAGAGGGAGTATACCGCACGCCGAGATTCGCTTCTGGTTCACCCTAGGCCCTTAGTTGAACGGCGCGACGTTTTGACGCAGGAAATCATGAACCGATCTCAAGGCACAGGCCGCCTTCGTGTCCCTGACACGCGGCGCCAGAGTAGGTGAATCCAAGTGGTTCCTGAAACGTAGGACGCACATACGTAGGCGGTAGTTTAGGCCTGATCAGCCGAGTCCGACACGAACTCGAACGTAAGGCCGCCGCCATAGAATGCTATAAAAGCGCAGGCCATGGGCGCCTCGTCGTACCAGACCATCCACAGCACCGCTCGCTCCTTGTCATCGCCAAAGAACTCGCGAGTTCTGCTGCCTCCGCATCCATCCATCTTCTCGCCTCACGCACATCGCCGCCGATCCGCACGTCGACACAGCTTCGTCTCCGGCCACCACGATCGATGGGGATGCGCAAGTCAGGACGTCCAAGCTGCTGGCGAAGCCGAGGAAGCAGCCGAAGCTGGAGACGTCCTTCAAGTGCCCCTTCTGCAACCACCCCGACAGCGTCGAGTGCTTCATCGTAGCCAAGGAAAAGTACGCCGTGGCCATGTGCTTTGCTTGCAAGGATTACTACCGCACCAAAGCCCACGCGCTCACGGAGCCCATCGACGTCTACAGCGCGTGGATCGACGCTTGCGAGGACGTCAAGAACAAGAACAAAGCCCAGGTCGAAGACGGCGACGACGTATAGTCCTCCTAGCTAGAACTAGTTAAGTAGATAAGTAGCAGCCCAAGGTGGGCGGATAGATGTCTTCAATTTGCGGCGATTTCTACTCCTCCTAGAATTGAACTAGATAGGTTAGCAGCCAGAGTAGGGCGGATCGATATCACGTCTTTATTTGCGGCAAGTCGCGCGCAGAGTTTCTTGAGTTTTGTTGGAATTTTACTTACTCTTGCATGCATGTAAATCAGTTGTAATGTTTAATGAAGATACGGAATTAACTATGCTGAGTTCCTTGTTTGAGTGCGTTGCGATATCTCGAGATCTCTTTCTTTCCTTTTTTTTTTTTTGAAATCATCTTTCTTTCCATTGTGTTGTTGGGAAGATTGTAATCTGGTTGAAATCTGCCTCTAACTAATCTCGCTGGACGACGCAGCGCCTGGTTGATCCGTGATGGGAGACGTGCACCGCGTTCTCGTCAGTGTAGAGGTCCCAGTGTTCTCCGTTGAGTAACAGCGTCTGATGAACCATCTCCCGCTATATCCTGCTGCTGCAAACTCTGGGTGGATGAGAATTCCGTCTCGAAGGTAGTAGCAACTAGCAGACATGCATGCGGACGGTTTCCAAAAAAAAAAAAAAAAGACATGCATGAAGACGAGTAAGTCCAATAAGGCAATACGACGGCATCGACGGAGCGAAAAGCTGGATGCGGCGTTGTGGATCGACGTGTGCCAAGCGAGGTGCAAAGTGGCGGCGATGGTTTGTTTCTTCGATCGGGGATCACTAAGCATCCTCCTCGGCATCACCTGTTTGCCGATTGAGCACTTCGTGGCTACTGCGAGGCTGAAACAACACCACATATACTCACCCAATGCAACTTTGTGGAAGCGGTCTGGAACCATGTCGCAACCACACTTCAACAACAGATAAGTGTAGCCACTTCCCAGTCTACCGAGCCAATCAACTGGTTAAAAAGGATCACACTTTCAGGATCTAACAAGGACAAGAAAACATTATGCTGGTGTTCTTATAACGTTGTGGTGGCAAATCTGGAAAGAAAGAAAGAAATCGAAGAATCTTCGATCAGAAAGAGCAATCCTTTCGACAGTTGGCAATAACAGCTATAAACAATATAAAGCACTATTCGAAGGTGCATTGTTGTGTCTCTCTCTGATCAACTGACTTAACCACCTCCCTGTCCCGTGCTGCCATATTGCTCTCTGTTTCTTTTGTCTGGCTATTTCTTCTGTTGTAGCTCCTAACAACTTCCGTGATTTTTTACTGTTGTTCGTTCCCCTATGTTAACTGCAACTTTTTATTCACTCTTATTTGAATGGCAGCACTTTTGTCGTGTTTTTTTAAAAAAATCTTAACATTTTTATCGGGCCTCAAAGCCCCATGACCTACAAACACCGCTCTCTAACGGGCCCAACAATGCTGAAAAAACCACGCCGCGCTCTGTAGCCTTGTTCACAAAATTGGTGCCACTTGATGTGAATAGAAAGGCCATAAGAAAAAAAAAATAAAAATTTTTCACAGAAAACACAAAAAGAAACTACACACGCGTGTCATACTTAGCTTGCATCGCATGCCAGCCACTGCCAGCCGCACATCAAACACAACACGGCACATTGACACCACTATGCCAGAAGGCAACATGGTCACACGGCATGCTTTCATCCCGTCGCCATCTACCGTCATGGCAGCACGTATTATTTATGATGTTTTCATTGAAAACTGTCAGATCTGACACAATAACGGTTACTGTATACTTTTTTCTCGCTTCTTTTTATTTTTCTCCAGCGCGCTGCTCCGCCGTCCGTTTCGATTCTGTGGCTGGCAGCCTGGCAGCATCAACAGGGATCCGGGTTTCGCTGCCGCTTAAAACAAAAAACCCCCTGGCCCCGGCTTCCTTCCCTCATCAGACACTCGCCACCCGGGAAGCGCGCCCGAGGCGGCACCGCAGCGGACGCCACCGGAGCGCCTTCGCTTCGTCCGCGCGATCCACGCACCGGCTGGCTGACACCGCCTGCGGCCTTCCCATGGCAACGA
>BCLG01002323.1:14811-38193 GCA_001602295.1 Zoysia matrella | reverse complement strand
GGTCGTGCCGGGCATCCTCGCGCCGGCGCGGCCAGAGCCTCCTGGGGCGCCGGCCTCGACGCCGCCGCCCGTGCCCGATTCTGCCGCGGAGGACCTCGCGCTCCAACCCGAAGGTGCGTGCCTTCCTTCGCCAAATCCCCCGATAGACATTCCCAAATGGCCAAATGGTTGCTCGGTTCACTCGAGTCGAATCGCGTTCCGTAATTCCGTTACATAAGTTGAGTAGAACTGATCTCAGTTATAGGAAATTCATGCTGTTCAAACAATCGAAATCGAAACCTGAATACATTCGTGACAATCTCGAGGCATCTGTATCGGATCGTGACTTAATCGTGAGACGAAGGGGGGCAGGATGGCGTGTCGACTCGACAACTCGGTGTGATGAGTGATGACGGTGCACGGCAGATGTTTCGGGGTCCGTGGACGTGGTGGATTTGAGCAGACATAGCGTAGATATTTAGTCGTCGGATGACAGGGGCTGTCAGGGACTCAGGGGCTGTCCATGCGGCCGCAAGTAGTAGAGTGAAAGGGATCGACGTGTTTGTCTTTTTCCTTGCTTTTTTTTTTTTTGTGATTACGACCCGCCTTTAAGAAGTTGTATTCCACGGAATATATGTACTCGTATAAACGGATCTGGAGGTTTGGCAATCAACATCATAACATTCCACAGTAAGCTTATCTTACTGAAATGACAGAAGTAAACTGATTCATTGAAGTAAAATTAAGACTGAAAGTGAGCGCCAAAGGTTCAAATGCTCCATCAAACTGATTCATTGAAGTAACTTTGATGGAAGCTAGAAAGTGATTTTAATGTAGAAGCGTTACTGAATGCCAATGGATGCACAAGCAAAAAGATAGGAGTACTCGTTTTATATCTTGGGCATAATATTTATTTATGGGAATCTATTCACTTGGTGAAGGGGCGTTGCACTAGTCAGTCACATGGACACTTGGTACCGATATGTGCTTTGTAACCACATGCCGGGCTAGTATTTAGCAACCTCAATTTGTCATTTTGCTGAGAACGGAATGTGGGTTGCTTGTTCCTATTATTATTTCTGTACTTTCTCTATGTGGCAAGAATGCAATATTCTGATGTTATCTTACATTCTGATATTGTTGCTCCTAGACAGTTCCTCTTTCTAATGAAAGGCTGTTGCGCTAGTCGGTCATGTGGATACTTTGTAGCAATATGTGCTATGTTTTTTGTAAACCATTAGCTTCAGTTTGATTCAAATCTTTTTTTTTTGGATACTGTTGGGAACATGTTCCTTGTCCTACCTCCTTTTCTCTGAGCTAAACTGTTTTCTTGTGTACATTAGACATACTCTCTGTGATCATATACCCAATTGTTAGGAACAAGTTTGTAGTATTTAGCAACCTTAATTTGTCAATCAGCTAATGGAATGTGTGCCATCTGGGATGCACCATTCTTGCTGTGCTTGTTTTCTGATGTGGCAGAAATACAATCTTCTGATGTTTACTTATAATATGGTATTCCTATTTCTCTGAACTCCAGTTTAATAATAAGAAATATAAGTTTATATAAATATATATATATATCCTTCGTTTCATATAGGGACTGGTGAGGATCCTGTGGGCAGGACAATACTTGTGGCAAGTGAGGAAGATGCTGAAAACCTGGTTATTGAGGAGCAAGCTAAAGCTAAAGTTACATATAACATTATATTTGCAACTGGCGAAGCTTCCCCTTATGCAAAGTCAGGGGGTCTAGGAGATGTTTGTGGTTCATTGCCAGTTGCTCTTGCTGCTCGTGGTCACCGTGTGATGGTTGTAATGCCAAGATATTTAAATGGGACCAATGATAAGAACTATGCAAATGCATTCTACACCGCTAAGCACATTAAGATTCCATGCTTTGGTGAACATGAAGTTACCTTTTTCCATGAGTACAGAGACTCCGTCGATTGGGTTGGTACTTCCTCACCTTACTGTTTACTGATAACAATAGATAACCTTTGGCGGTTCTGCAAGTTTTTTGACATGCATGTTTTATGATGTTATTTCGGTATTTTCGTGTTATTCCTACCCTTCAGCCACTTGAATAACATATACATAACATATACATATGTACATGCTAAAATGAAGTGTTATCGGTGAAGTAGGTCTTGCATTTGGATTTGCAACAAACAGTTTGTTTTTGTGCCAATACTATTAAAATTTGCTTATTATTTTGGCCTTATATTATATGAATTATATAGTCTATTTACACACACTATCATTACCCTAAAGCGGGTTTGAGTGCTATATTAAGTCTAATCTTTCTGAGGCAATGATTTTATTGAAGGTAATATTGTACTCTAATGAACAAGGGTATGTACAAGATAACGGGAAATTCTAAAAAAAATTTCCTTTTAATTGGTGACTAATGTCTGATGCTTTATTTATATTTCAGCTATTTGTTTCTTGATTTCATGTCAACGGTGCCATTTTTTATAGGTTTTTGTTGACCATCCCTCATATCACAGGCCAGGAAATTTGTATGGAGATAAATTTGGTGCTTTTGGTGATAATCAGGTAATAGAGTCTTGTTTCATTAAGCTCATATTTGTCTGGTTTATATTTGTTCAAATAAGTGATTGAGCGTTCTATACCTTGCAGTTCAGATACACACTCCTTTGCTATGCGGCATGTGAGGCTCCTTTGATCCTTGAATTGGGTGGATATATTTATGGGCAGAACTGCATGTTTGTTGTGAATGATTGGCATGCCAGCCTTGTACCAGTGTATGTTCTGGATCCATAAGTCTGTAGTCTATACTTTTACTCATTAACTTCCAAGCTCTCTTTGCATAACGTGCTACTTTAATGTTCTTTGATTCTCTTGCCACATAGGAGTAGTATGTATTTTGTGAAGTCTAGAAAGTACTGAAGCGAGAAATTCCAAGGAAATTAGCTATTCTTTCCCATTTTTTAATTAATTAATACTAATATAGTGAGGTCAGGTAATTGTTCTTTATACTGTTCAACTAAATACTCAGCTTAATCTTGTAGTTGTCATAGCCCATCAGCTGCAAATACCCTCAGCAAATATCTTTAGATTCTTTAATTCAAAACTGAAAGACATATTTTGCACAACAGTTGCTAACATTGCTGTAAAGCATGCACACGATATTTTGTGGTATGACAAAAATTTAGTTTGTAGTGGCTGTCTTACGTCGCTACTAATACTTTTGAGATGTTTTATCATGTCTGAGCTTCTGCCTGTTTTATATTTTGAAAACCTTCCCTTACAAAGGGATTGGAATCCCTTGCAAGTCGGTTTGGGATTCAATTCTCTCCCATATCCTCCAATCCTCTTCAATTCCCACCAACATGAACAGATCATCAGTGGACTAATGTAGCCTTTATCCAGATGTTGATCGATTGTATTTTCAAATAACACTCTATCATTAGTATATGTTACATGGATTTAAATCTTTTAGATCTTGTGTCACATACTGTTTGTTTCTACATGGTGTACTTAGACTTGTCATGTGACTTTTAATAGAATATACAAGTGAATAATGATGCTGTGTCTTAGGACATGTCAGAGAAACTATGGTAATGTGCTTATTGAGCTTCATCTCATTAAATATGTAATGAATATGATTTGGCTGTTCAGACGGTAGTTTTCTTTTCACATATTTTACATGGTTAGCTTCTTAATTTTAACTAATTCTAATGTGTATTTTGTGTGTGAAAAATATAGATGTGTAACCATTTATTTCTTCTGTTGTCCTTTAATTGTTTCCTTCCTTTGGCGTCATGGAATGCTAAATTGGTTATGATTATATAATCAACTCTTTCTGACCTTAATCCTTCCTATTCAGCCTCCTCGCGGCAAAGTATAGGCCCTATGGTGTTTATAAAGACTCCCGTAGTGTTCTTGTAATACATAATTTAGCACATCAGGTTTGAGCCTATCATTTTGTCCTGTCAATACATAGTTCTTCGAAGAAAGTTCATTCACACCATATTTACGTTCATTGTTGTAGGGTGTGGAGCCTGCAAGTACATACCCTGACTTGGGGCTTCCGCCTGAGTGGTATGGAGCTCTGGAGTGGGTATTCCCTGAATGGGCAAGAAGACATGCCCTCGACAAGGGTGAGGCAGTTAACTTTCTGAAAGGTGCCGTTGTGACTGCAGATAGAATCGTGACTGTCAGTAAGGTGGTATTCCTTGTGACATTTGATATCATTTTTCATACGAGATACATTTCCTTCAACTGTTTAACATGGTGTTGCTTTCTTCCACACATCATTTAATGTTTCATTCCCAGGGTTATTCGTGGGAGGTCACAACTGCAGAAGGTGGGCAAGGTCTCGATGAGCTCTTAAGCTCCAGGAAGAGTGTATTAAATGGTAATTATATGGCACATTCAAGTTATGTTAGCTTGCAGTGATCTTCAACTGCTTTATGTAAACATTTTAGCTGATGATAAGAACTGATTCGTTCTGTCTCTATGCACGCAGGAATTGTAAATGGAATTGACATCAATGATTGGGACCCTGCAACGGACAAGTTTATCCCTTGTCATTATTCTGTTGATGACCTGTCTGGAAAGGTAACAGCTCTATGAAGCATGTATATCTCCATTGGGACAAATGCCACCTATGTATATATTATTTGCTTATCATGATCCTTTCGCTTTCTAATCCTTTGTGATTTGGTATTGTTGTTTTAGGCTGAATGTAAAGCTGCATTGCAGAAAGAGCTGGGTTTGCCCATGAGGCAGGATGTTCCTTTGGTTAGACATCAGTGCTTTACACTACTTTTCTTTTAAATAAAAACATGGACTCATATTTTTGCTTCATTAACAGATTGGATTTATTGGAAGGCTGGATTATCAGAAAGGCATTGATCTCATTAAATTAATCATCCCAGACCTCCTGCAGGATGATGTTCAGTTTGTAAGGCCTTTCTTTTTCTCTCTTTTTTGAACCAGTAGCAGAGGCTCCTACTGCTCGAATTGTATTGGAAACAAAAAGGTAATAAAAGGAACTGTATAAAGCAAGTGAGCACAAACCTGTACTGGGCATAAGATCATGAATAAGCTACAGTCCTAAGAGAGGGTGTGAGTTGAGCCAAGAAACTAACTGTATGTAACTGTATGAAACCTCAAATACAAAAGATTTTCTCCAATTCTGAGGGGTCAGATGCATATTTTGGAAGATAAAACCATTTATCTGATTCCAAATGTACTAAGGTGTCAAGGTAAATACTTCCACGGAAAAAGCACGGAACCTGTTCCCTCTGCTGCCATCGTCATAGAAAACTAACCTAGATTTTGGTTCCAGGGTAATTTGTAAGGTCTTATTCCTTTCTGTGGTCCTAAGCATGCAAGTCAAACTTAGCACTTGGCAGTCTTTCTTGGCGACACCTCTAGTTGTAAAAGGAGGTCAGGCAGCAAAGTACTGAGTTAAGCGATAAATCAGCCTACTTCTCTCATCTATAGCCCATCTGTCAACATACACTTTGCCCACCGTGTGGTTTCTTTGCCATGCATCTGGTACATCTCAGATGAAAATCTGTGCTTACGAAACCTCCTGCTTCAGACCCATATTACAACCTGCGCCTGGCCTTGGGCTTGATACTAATGTCCAGAAAAAGGCTGATATTGGTACACGTTAAGGTTGGTGACAATTTGATTGGTGATATGAAAGTTACTCCAAATGTAAGATAAGATTATTTCCTACAAATTTAAAGTGGAATAGCTTACATTTTAAGGAAAACTTAAAACAGTTCAGTAACATTCATCTGCCTACAACTGATTTGGCCAACAATAACTTTTGTTGTACTTATTGTAGGTCATGCTTGGATCTGGTGACCCAGATTTTGAAGCCTGGATGAGATCGACGGAGTCATGTTTTAGGGATAAGTTTCGTGGATGGGTTGGATTTAGTGTTCCAGTTTCCCATCGAATCACTGCAGGGTAGTCAAACAACCCAATTCTAAGAACTCACGTAAAGAAATTATACATTTAGGATACTAAAATATCCCTTGTTGCCTTTTTCTGCAGATGTGATATATTGTTAATGCCATCCAGATTCGAACCTTGTGGTCTCAATCAGCTATATGCAATGCATTATGGTACCATTCCCGTTGTTCATGGAACTGGGGGCCTTAGAGTAAGACAGTTTATCCTATAATGGCCTCCTAATCACTTTCTTGTGCTGGTTTTCCATTCAAAAAATAATAATGGCCTCCTAATGACAGCACCGAGGCATATTTTTTCACCCATTTGGTTTGTTGAAACAGGACACTGTAGAGAACTTCAACCCATTTGGTGACAAGGGGGAGCAGGGTACTGGGTAAGTATTGCTCCTTTTTTTTGAAAGGAGAAATTACTCGACTTTTATAGAAAGTATTGCTCATTTGGATATTTGCAGTTGTATTTCTTCACCGGAATCAATTGGGTTCTCACAATTATTTCTTTAGCTTGCTCCATTGCTCACGTAACTCCTGATCATTAATGTTTCCCCACACGCCTTTTCACAGGTGGGCTTTCGCACCCCTGACGACGCAGAACATGCTTTGGGTAAGTTTCCACTGAACTCAAATCTAGGGTTAGGATCTTGCATTGTAGTTTATGGCCTTTATATGTTGAGCTCGCTTTGAGTAGTACAGGTATTTTTTCACCTGGTATCAGGTATCAACTGTTTTACAGGAATGGAGCCATAATAACTCGAATTTAAAATGAAACCTCCTTGTTATAATGTTGTGAAGCATTAGCGGTTCCACGATTAAGATTTGACACTGATGTTTTTGCAGACATTGCGAACTGCAATTTCGACATACAGAGAACACAAGTCTTCCTGGGAAGGACTGATGAAGCGGGGTATGACAAAAGACTTTACATGGAACCATGCCGCCGAACAGTATGAACAAATCTTCGAGTGGGCCTTCATAGATAAGACTTATGTCAAGTAAATTGTCCGCAAATGGTGCCTGATTGAGGATCTTCTGTTCTCCATCCTACCGCAAATGAAAGGATGAGTAGAATCAACCGTGTGCATTACATGGAAGGCGGACCAGCTGTAATCCGCTGTCCAGGCTAGCCTCACCGTGCCTGCTGCTGTGCTGGTTTGTCTCGAAAGACTGTTATGCAGTTACAGGTACAGATGATTGAGAGTTTTTAAGAATAAGAAGAGGACACTGGAGGCGAGCTAAATACCCCACTGTCAGCCGCTCATCTCTATGATGGTACATTTTCCTTGTCTAAGTGTGTCTGTCTGAAGGCGTAATATGGTGATACGAAAGGATCTTCTAAAGCGCAAAGCCATGCGCCAGTTCAGGTGTGATCGCTTCCTTCCGTGAGGTCAGTAACCTTCCGAGCAAGGGCGTGGGGCCTTACACTAGCACGAGAGCCACTATGCCTAGAGCCTAGAGCCACAGTCATAAGAAACACGGTACGTGACTAGTTTCGCGTCATGCCACGTTAGAGCCATGCTTGGAGTTGGAGACATCCGATCGTTGATGCCGCAAACCCTCGTGGCGTGATCGGAGGGTCCACGAACACGTGCGGAGGGTCCCCTTAAAAATTCTCCTCTGCTGTGCTATGCCTCTGATCACGCGGCTAACGCGATATTAAACGTTGAATAAGACATCGAGCCCAAACCTAAATCGCATTTTGACACTGGGCCGATAGTCATTGGGCCAATTAATGGAACGTCGTCTCGGCCATGCCCATGCTACCACCATCAAACACGACTAAGCATGGCTCGCCATGCAAACAGGAGCAAATCAGGTTCCTCCATGACGCTCCCCGGTCAATTCATACGGTGGCCCGGGTCAAAAGAATCACCTGTGCTGCATGCAATTCATATTGTTGCAGAGGACAGTAAACCAAGAACAAAAATAAAAAAAATAGTAGCTAGCCAAAAAAAATGGCGATCAGTAGTCAACCAAGCACTTAGACCAAACAATCCTTGTCCTCTCACACATTAGAACACATCACACACTGCAAGATCACACTCCCCTACTTGAGTACTCAAGACACATACTTGGAACGAACGATCTAATAATTAAGTAAGTGCCACTCCGCATTCGAGTTCCACGGCAGAGGGCAAAATTTCACCTTCTCAATTCTCATCAACTGGGATGAACGATCCGTCATATGACAGGGAAGGGATCGCCAGCGAACAAGTCGTCGGCGATATCGCTGAAGCTGCCACCGTCCACGTCAGGCCACAGCGGCAGGTCGCCGAGGTCGAGCGGGGATGAAGTGCCAAGGAAATCGTCGAGCTTCGGGAGGAACTCGTCGTCGAAGAGGCTGGGCGGCGCAGCCTCGCCGAAGAGGAACAGGTCGGGGTCGACCTGCGGCAGGAGCGCGTCGGCGGAGAACGGGCAGAGGTCACCTTTCGCGTTTTGGCCCGCGGAGGAGGAGGAGTTCTGTTGAGTGGCGTCAGCTGCGTCCGTGGGGTTGAGTGGCGCTGCCTCTGCTGCACGGAGGACGGAGACCGGCGAGTGTCGCGTCGACTCGTCGCTCGACTCCTCGGCGGAGGAGATGTCAACCACGCGGTCCGGCGCGGCGGGAACGGCGGCGCGGGGCGGCGACGGAGGCGGAGACGAAGGCGCGGGGAAGTTGGTCATCGCCGAGGGCCCCCGGAACTGGCGCGCGTAGGCATCGTACTCCCTCGCGGCCTCCTCGGCGGTGTCGAAGGTGCCCAGCCACAGCCTTTGTCGCCGCTGCGGCGCGCGGATCTCCGCCGCGAACTTCCCCCACTTCCGCTTCCGCACGCCGCGGAACTTCGGCTCCGCCTCGCCGCCCGCCGCCGCTGCCGGGACCGCCGCCGGTTTCGTCTTGCCGCCACCGCCGCCACGGTTCGGCGCTCGAGTCGCGGATGTCGAGGTCATGCCGTCGAAGCGGGCGAGCTGATCGAAACGGACTTCCATGACGAACTGGCGGAGGCGGACTTCCCCTGGAGTGTCGGCCTCGTCACCGGACGAGTCCGTGGCGTCGAGATCGTTGCAGAAGATGCGAACGAGCCGGCGCACCGTGGCAGGCGGCTCGGGCGCTTTCTTCGCCCCCTGCTGCCTCGGCGCTGCCGGCTTCCGCACCACGGGCGCCGTGGTCGCTCCGGCCAGCTCCGTCTTGATCCCCTTCTGCTTCGGCGCTGGTTTGCGCACGGCAATGGTGGCCATTGCCGAAGTTTACATCTACTTGCGCGGAAACAAATCAAGCGGAGCGAGAGAGACTAGCTAGGCGAGAAAAGATCGTCGCTTCGTTGCATATATAGTGGAGGGTCGTTGAGGGGGAGAGAGAGAACGCGAGAAGATTTGTTAGTAAACTTTGGTATCACGGTTTGATTGTTTTGGCAAACAACCAAATGATAAATGATTTGTTTCCATATGACAACTCTGTGTTAAAACATTGCCATTTATCACTGGAGATACCCCTCTGCTCACCAAATGATTGTTTCACATTCAGATTTCGAAATTCAAATTGGGAAGAAACGCGACATATTCCTCTTCACTACGTAATGTGTCCAGGACAGATTTTTCAAAAAATATTAATAGCATTAGGCTGCCAGCAAGCTGTGATAGTCCTAGTTATTCACTTTTTTCCTAATAGGGTCATGTTGAGTTGCTGTGTGAATGCAATGTAGAACTCCGGCCGTTCTAAAATTGTTTTCGTCGCCGGCAACCAATTCCTGAACGAACGGAGAAGTAAGTTGTTTGATTTTGAATTTACGTATAGAAAAAGAAAGTAAATATCGTGACATTAAGAAGCAATTGGAAGTGTTTTGATTTTTTTGATTTTGGATGTTTGGAAGAAAAAAAGTAAACATTTTGAAAATCAGAATATGAGACAGGTTGAACTCACAAGCTTTCTTTTTTTTAGAAAAAAAAAGAGAGAGAGATTTTTTTACTAGTCCGGCTATATATTATGACTGCAATCATCAATGAACTATACTACCAATCGAACATACTCCGCACACATGTGTGTTAAACTTGCTCCAAATTAATATAATTTTTCTTAAAAGAAGAATCAGTAAAATACATTTGACCACCCGTACGGCTAATGAACGGCAGCATCCACATGGTCAATGCCATGCAGGCGCTCGACTTGCCCAGTCTATGTGTGGCACTATGCTCTTGTACTACTGTGCATTCGCTCGTTTGACTCGATCGTTCAGCAACTGTCGCATGTATAGCAGTATCAGTTAGGAGTACAAAACTGCCTGCATTATTTACGTTCAACAACAACAAAAAAAAAATTCACTCGATACATGAGAGCCACCAAAGAAATAATTACTATTTGATATGCCAAGGTATTTGATATGCTCTGTGATTATCTGAAGAGAAAGGCAGTGATTGATTGGGTCTGCCAATGAATTTAACGCGTCCACCAGTTAATTATCTTGTGTTCAGTTTTGACGCTGAAATTCAACCCGTAATCACGGAACATATCAAATACCTTATTTTTAAAAGAACAAAACGTATCAAATGATTTTTGGCCGGCTAAAATGGCACGAACATTCCGCTGTCGCCTCTTCGCCGCAGACGAGCAATGGACCCCCCATGGTACAGCACCCACGTTTGGTGAGATGGACGAGTCACGGAAACGACAGAAATCTGCTTTTTGCCGTCGATCCATCCTTCAGAAAACTCGTACTCCTACTAGTAGTCCCAGCGTAATTCAGAACTGACGTGAGCAACGGCATCCGCGCGTGGTGGCAATCGACCTCATGACGTCCAGATATTCGCCCACGGATTGTCGTGCACATTTACGTCGCGGCAATCAGAGACGAGTGGCAGATGCTTCTTCTGTGTTTTGACCAGTTCATACAGTGGCTTGCTTCAACGGATGCCCAAGTCAGTACTAACAGATTGATCAGAAAAAAACCCGGCCGGGCCATCCTGGGGCTTCGGCTTCGGCGTCGCGCGCACCGGGACACCGCAAAGTCCAAGCTTGGCGGGCGCCAAGGCCCCATCCAAGCCAACGTCCGAAGATGCCGAGTCCCGGGGCGCCGCGGAACCCGACGAAACGAGCCGGCCGTCGCGGCGGCCCGGCAGAGCAGCCAGCCGACAAGGGATGGGAACAGTCGATCGCAACGTACGTCCGTTTATCTGGGGACTGCAGAATGATTGGAGGCCAGTATTACCACTTTAGTGGTAGCGGTAGTAGAATTTGGGCGCGGCTTGTTGCGACGAACGGACCTGCCGTTTTTTTCGCGTTAGCTCCGCGCGGACGAGAAGCCGGGACGCGGCGAAACGTCGCGGATTTCGCTCGATCGGATCCCAGCCACCGATTCCAGCGCCGGGTTCGCGCACGCCCGCCCGCGTCGGCCGTGAAGCCCGTCCGCCTCAGCTTCTCCGGATCGTTTAGATTTCGAATGAGCCTCGACGGCGGCGGCGAAACGTTCGCGCGGATCGCGAGCGCCCGGTTCCACCGCACCGCACCGCCGCCGATTCGCGGGACCCCGTTGCGCACGGCCGTACATCTGATGTACCCTTTCAAGTTTAGCAGGTACTGGGCCAGCGCAAGCGGCGGTACATGAAGCCCGGAAAGTACCCAATTCGCAGCCCACTAAACACCACGCGCGGCCCAACAACTGAACCAGCTCGATCGCACGGCGGCGTGGGCTCTTTTACACCCTAGCTAGGCTGAATCTTAACTATGTGTCTATGCTGCGCCTCGCAGCGTGCTACGACGTCGTGCCGTTCTAACTGACGGTTGCATTTTGCGTCGATCGTCTCAGAAAATTCCATGAACTTGTATATATCCATCTTTCGGTGCATCAGCGGGCTGCCTCGCTCACCATTTTCTGGCGTTTTTGTCCCACCGCTTCACACTCCATGTAAGCTCCAAAGCCTTCGCCGAGGACGACGGAGTGCGGCACGGCAGCAACGCTGGCCCTTCTGAGACCGGCTGTCATGAACTACGGATGAAGATAACGACTATAGCTGCTGTCACGACTCGTGCAGTGACGTGGGTGCGTGCCTTCAAGAGAGCAAGCAGTGCTTTGCCTTCACTAGCTCAGATGTCCCCCAGTCTGATCAGACATCAGAGGCCAGAAGCCCAGAACGGCATCGACATTGTCCAAGTAAGGGTGCGTTTGGCACCTTGAATCATTCCAGATTCTTAAATGAATCGAAAGGAACGGTGTCAAACAGCTAAAATAGTGAAATGTTTCATCGTTGTATCAGGTGAAACGATACGAGAATTTGATTTGAACGAGTGAAACAGCTCTGAGGGTGTTTCACCTGTGAATTATTTAGTCATGTAAAAATCTTTAAGAATTTAAAAAAGTTCCATCAAGTTTTTAAATTTTTTTTTAAATTGTTCCGTTAGTTTCGTCTCGTCGAACTTTTCGTGTAGGTTCTTTCCGAGTTATTTCTAAAGTTTTGTAAAGTTGTTTTATTAGTTTTTAAAGTTTTCTAAATTTGTTTTATTAGTTTCCAAAATTTTTTAAAGTTGTTTTATTTATTCGTAAAATTTTGAAAGTTGTTCTAATATTTTTTTATAACACAAAAAGGATATATTGATTATTTTCTTCTCTTTGCTTTAATGAATCTGAATCATAAAAAATTTAACAAACGATTTTTGAAGTGATTCTGTTTCTGAGTAAAAATATTTTTAACTGAAACTAAAATATTTTTATTTTTTTAAATCAAAATCATACCAAACGCACCTAAATCCGAAACATCTGTCGGTCAATGGGCTCCCCAGCGCTCTCCTTGATGGGCAATTGTTCACACAGAAACGCATGGATGCATCGCCATTTTCTTCCAGATAAAGCTGCATGAAACCACGACGCAATATCCTCTTCTGAGGCACTCTCAATGCAAATTTTTATAGATAATTTCTAAGAGTAATAAATTAATTTTTAAACTCAAGTCTCGATGCATAGTTTATATAGATTAAAATTCAATAATCTCTTTTATATTTTATAAAAAAAATTATGTCATAAAAATTAGAGAGTCCTCTCAATACATATTTTGTATAGTTTTTTTAGTGCTTTGAGTTTAGTGCCCTGAACAGAAAACCACTGGACAGCATCAGTTACAAGCTTTCTCTCATGGCGTGGCACGTAGCTTGGGCAGCGGATGGCTACAGCACGTCCCTACATAAACGTGGCATGCTCCAGGACGGAAAAAGGAAATATATTTCCAATTGCCAGCTCAACTCCACGAACTCCCTCCCCTACATAAAGTGGCATGCGCTGCGCGCTCTTTCCAGTTTCCACACATCATCACCGATTAGTCAAGCTCGCAGGTCGATCCCCTCACCCACGATGAGGATCGCGTGGCTGCTCTTCCTCGCGTGCTGCCTGATCCGCCCGGCGGTGAGGGCGGGAGACTGCAAGTTCCCCGCCGTGTTCAACTTCGGCGACTCCAACTCCGACACCGGAGGCTTCTGGGCGGCGTTCCCGGCGCAGCCGGCGCCGTTCGGGATGATCTATTTCGGGAAGCCGGCCGGCCGCGCCTCCGACGGCCGCCTCGTCATCGACTTCCTAGGCACGAGCATACGCATTCATCCGTAACCTTTTTATTCTCTTTTGTTGCGATTCCTGTAAATTCTGAGGAGATGGTGTGCTCTGATCGACAGTGCAAGCCATGGGGCTGCCGTTGCTGAGCCCCTACCTGCAGTCCATCGGCTCGGACTACCGTCACGGCGCGAACTTCGCGACGCTGGCGTCGACGGTGGTCCAGCCCACCACGTCGCTGTTCGTCACCGGGACCAGCCCCTTCTACCTCGGCGTCCAGGTCAACCAGATGAAGGACTTCAGGAACAGAGTGATCAGCTCCAACGGCCAAAATGGTGCTATGACAAACATATTAAGCATTCCATCATTCTATCCATCCATTGAAATTATAGGGGGAAAAACTCTGAATAAATCTGAACTGCTGACAGAAATGAAGTGATGAACGCATGCTTGCTTTTCAGGCCAACTTCCTTCCTCTGATGTGTTTGGCAAGGCTCTGTATACCATTGACATTGGCCAGAATGATTATACCTCCAATCTTGGATCGCTAGGCGTCGAAAAAGTCAAGGAAAGCCTCCCTTCAGTTGTTAACCAAATCTCCTGGACAATACAGGCAAGTAGTAACTTACATACAAAAGACGATACTTGAAATCACCAAAAGAATTGGGTTGTTTGTTGACTCTATGATTTCTACCACCTATTCAATGATTCCCAGGACTTGTACAACATTGGAGCTCGCAACTTCATGGTGTTCAACATGGCGCCGATCGGGTGCTACCCTGCTTTCCTCACCCAGCTCCCACACAGCAGCAACGACTTGGATGAATATGGATGCATGAAAACTTTTAACAATGGAGTAATCTACTACAACGAATTACTGAAGAACAGCTTGGCTGAGGTCAGGAAGAAGCTGCAGGATGCAACAATCGTGTATGTTGACAAATATACTGTCATCCTTGAGCTGTTCCAACATCCCAATGCTCACGGTAATATATCTGAAGTTTTGTACTAGCAAATTTGGTTCATGTTCATATCCAAGAGTACAAATTACTGATCTCGTGATAATTTCAGGCTTGAAGTATGGAGTTAAGGCCTGTTGCGGATATGGTGGTGGTACCTACAATTTTAATCAAGAGGTGTATTGTGGAAACAGCAAAGTACTGAACGGCCAAACTGCAACCGGAGCAGCATGCGAAGACCCACAAAACTATGTGAGCTGGGATGGCATCCATGCCACTGAGGCAGCAAACAACAGAATAGCATATGCAGTGATCAGTGGCTCCTATTCGTATCCACCTTTCAGTCTTTCAAAATTTTGCAGCCCTTAGGCTGATCAAATAACACTATACTATCACAGTTTAGTAAATTATGATGGCAACCGTACTAACAAAGATGTCATAGGGGGTAGGAATTCAGGATCTTAAACGAATAAACACTCATGTTGGCATGTCATGGTTTTTCTTGTACTGGATCATTATAGGTTATGCTTCTGAATGGATATTAGATTTCAGACTTCAGATCACAAAGGCTGGAAAATATAAATAGATAACTTGAACTAGTAGTGACAATACTGCCACGGCATGATCCAACAATAGAGTAAGGAATTCAGAATAGCCAATAGTATGTTACGCCTGCTACCTTGTTTATTTTGCAGTTGCAGTTCACCTCAGAGTCCTTTTTAATTGAACAGAACCAATGGACAGTTCAGATTTCAGATTACAGGACACCTGAAAGCAAATGGCAGCATTTTGTACACAAATGCAAAGTCTTACAATGGAATAGTAACTGGAACTTGGGAATAAGCATACTTTTGCAGTACAGCACGATGGTAATTTCAAGCATGAACTCGAGCCTAGCGCACAAATTCATCAGTAATTCACAAGGTCAATATAAATTCAGAAAACGAGGATAAATTAGATCACCTCATTACATTTCTCCATTCTGATAAACAAGACAGATAGGGCCACCACATAGATAACGATACAATAGACAAGTGCTAGACCACAACGCCAAGAGCAAGCAACGAAACTACTACGGGACAGATCAGCACGACGCCCCGCCTACGCGCGCTCCCCTCTGATGCGGCGCGCGAGCTGGATGTCCTTGGGCATGATTGTGACGCGCTTGGCATGGATGGCGCAGAGGTTGGTATCCTCGAACAGCCCGACGAGGTACGCCTCGGCGGCCTCCTGCAGCGCGGCGACGGCGGAAGACTGGAACCGGAGGTCGGTCTTGAAGTCCTGCGCGATCTCGCGGACCAAGCGCTGGAAGGGGAGCTTGCGGATCAGCAGCTCCGTGCTCTTCTGGTACTTGCGGATCTCACGGAGCGCCACGGTGCCGGGCCGGAAGCGGTGCGGCTTCTTCACGCCGCCCGTTGCGGGCGCCGACTTGCGGGCGGCCTTCGTGGCCAGCTGCTTCCTCGGGGCCTTGCCGCCGGTGGACTTGCGCGCCGTCTGCTTCGTGCGGGCCATGGCAGTGGTTGATGAGGTTGCGGAAGGGTCTTGGATTTTCTTGGGTGTTCGGAGTTGGAGAATTTGTCTTGCGGTGGTGGGATGAGCGGGGAGGGGATCGATGGGTTTAAATAGGAGAGCGGTTTGGTTTTCATCGTTTTGGGCTTTCCGAGCGCGAAAGGGGTCGGAATTTTGGCTGGGCGGGAGGGGTGTGTGCTTAAAGAAGCCGTTGGGTTATCGACACGTGGAGAGTGGAGATTGGATTTTTGGGGTCTCACGCGGATCGCGATCCGTGGCCGTGGGTGGGGAGGCAGACGGGTCCTATGCACGGAATGCACACCTTCACTACACCGGCCCAGCAGCTTCATTCCACGCCACGCATCGCCCCTCCGAGTCCGAAACCCACAATTCCAAGGCCCACGGCCTATTGTGTCCCCAAGGGCTACCGGGTCCTGCCGTGTCTATTGGGCTATGCAGGCCAAGTGTCGTGTTTAGTTAAGCCTCTCTAAATGTGACGTGTTCGTGCCGTGCCAACGAGCCTAAGCCTAAACCCAGATACAACCTGTGTTGTATTTTGAGCCGGCCCGACCCAACTTCCCATCGTGTCGGGTCAAAATATCCGGATCTCGTGCCGACCCACTTGGTCCAAACCACTTAACCCGGTATACCGATCATATCGCACGGGACGAAGATGATGCCCTGTCAGTTGATCGGGACACCGTTGTGCAGATCATATATGATAAAATTTATCAAAAAATTTCAATAAAACGTATGATCAAAGTTGATATTAGAAACTAACGATAACATCAAGAACGTAGAGAGCATGTTAGGAACAACAATCTTATATTATCATCATCACTTGGACGGCCCAATCATCAAACGGGTGATGCCCAGGATTCCCAGCGGTCCCCATGCACGCACCAAACCATCGCCGCCACTTTGCACCTTGTTTGGCACTTTGGCATACGTCAATCCACAACGCCGCATCCAGCTTTTCGCTTCGTCGATAGCATCGTCTTGCCTTCTTGGATTTCTCTCTTCCCCCATGCATGTTTGCTATCGGGACAGATTTCTCGTCCGCCCAAGTGAGTTTGCAGCAGCAGGATCTAGCGCGATGTGGCGGCTCATCGGACGCAACTCAACGGAGGACACTGGGGCCTCTACGCCGACGAGAACGCGGTGCATGTCTCCCATCGCACAAAGGAAGGAAAGAAATCTCGTGACATCGAAATGATCTCAAATAAACAGTGAACTCAGAATCGTCAATTCCGTATCTTCATATCGATCAAAATATCATATCATTGGATACGACAACTCATCTACATGCATGCAAGATACGTAAAGTTTCAACAAAAATTCAAGAAACTCTGCGACTTGCCACAAACAAAGACATCGATCCGCCCTACTCGGCTGGTAGCTACGTATCTAGTCTAGTTCTAGAGCAAGGAGGACTAGGCATCGTCGCCGTCTTCGACGCGGGGTTTGTTCTTGTTCTTGGCGTCCTCGCACGCGTCGATCCACACGCTGTAGACGTCGATGGGCTCCGTGAGCGCGTGGGCTTTGGTGCGGTAGTAATCCTTGCAAGCAAAGCACATGGCCACGGCGTACTTTTCCTTGGCGTCAATGAAGCACTCGACGCTGTCCGGGTGGTTGCAGAAGGGGCACTTGAAGGACGTCTCCAGCTTCGGCTGCTTCCTCGGCTTCGCCAGCAGCTTGGACGTCCTGGACTTGCGCTTCCCCATCGATCGTGGTTCGTGGCCGGCGACGAAGCAGCCGACGTGCGTGTCGCCGGCGATCTGTGCGAGGCGAGAAGATGGATGCGGAGGGGAGGAGATGAAAAAAGAGCGAGCGGTATCGTGGGATGATCTGGTACGAGGAGGCACCCATGGCATGTGCTTTTATAGCTTCCTATGGCGGCGCCGCGAGTTGGTGTCGGACTCGGCTTAGGCCTTGCAACCGCCTACGTATGTGCTTGTTTCTCACGCTTCCGAATCCGGAACCACTCGGATTTGCCTACCGGGCGCCACGTGTACCGATCCAGCTGATCCCATCCTCGCCTGGCCGTCGGATGCCGGTAAACAATCCTTCAGTCGTTGGAACGCCCCCGTTTTTCTACAACAAACCAGATGAGTCGATCCTGTGCCGGAACCGCGCGGAGGAGGAGGACGCGCACCGCCCTCGTTGGCCGCCTCGCAGTCGTCGATCCGCTCGGCGCAGAATCGAGCCATCCCTACCAAAAGGAATGCCGCAAAAGTTCGCATGCACGGCCGTGCATCTCTCTACCAAAAGCACGCCTGCGACTACACCGGCGGGCGGCGGCAGTGCAAACTGCATGCTGCAGGAGATCAGACTGCTGCAAAACCTAAGGAAACATAATGCCCTCTTCCTCAAGTTGGAAGTGAGTTGGAAGACGATCAGTGAATCTTCGATGAAGCTGTGAGCTTCTATTACAATTTACAAGTCCTATGCTGATGACCGCATAATCTTTCCTCATGGTAAATGCTAGTTATATATATATATTGACAATTAGCTAGGAGAATATTTTGCTTTGGGTAATCCAAGAGTTATATGCGTAATCATCATTCTGTCCAAGGCTTGCTTCTGGCATCTCTCGGCGGCGCAGGCTACCGCCGCCGGCGAGGGTCTCGCCGATCGTGAACTGCTCCCTCCGCCAGTGCTCGTCGTTGTTGCAGCCAACTAACCAGTTCTTGGGACTTCTCCCAAGTTACAAATAAGCTACTTGAAGAACGAAACACCTCACAACTTCACAAGCAGCACACCTCACCTGCTGATTTTCGCTGGTCAGAAGCGCGCGCATTTGCTAACCCAGTGCAACTTTACGGAGGCCACTTGGGGCAGAGTGGCCACTGTGCTTTGCCTCCCAATGCCTCTGAGGGCGATCAATATGGAAGGGCCGATTAAATGTCTTCAGCATATTGTTTCTGTTGGGACTGACAAAGAAAACGTTTATATGCAGGCACCCTCTTTTTTTTTTTTTGTTGGAACATCTCGAAAGAGCGCAATCGTCGGATTTTTGAACATAAGGAGCAGTCCTTTAACCAGGTGGCTCTCATCACTTTGGAGGCCATTCAAATGTTTTCAGTGGCCTTTCAGCGAGAGCCAAATGATTAGTTCTCTTTAGCTCTGTCTTCGGTTCCGCCTCTTCTGTTTCTTTCCAGTTTCCTTTTTGTTCGTCGCTTGCATTTGTCTCTTGCAGCGCCTGTGCTGCTTTTAGTATTTGTTTCCTTAGGTTGTATCTTGCTCTCCTTTCTTAATGTGCGGTAGCGCTCCTGCCGGTTTGCTTTAAAAAAAATAAAAGAAGAACGCGCGCCGATAACATGGGTTGAGCATGGTTGAAAGGCCAATAAAAACGCAAGGCCGAACTCGAAGAAATGGCCGCTGCGCGAGCGCGCGCGAAACCAGCGAACGGCCCAAGGCCCAGTGTATATTTGTTTTAAAGAAAGGCCCGGTCCATATCGTGCCAATTGGGCTTCAGTCTGCGATTTTCTTCGCCGCGTACACTCCACCCATGGGCTCGCATCGGGTGCGCGCCGGCCGCCCAGGGGAACGGCCGCGTGCGGTGAGTCGCTGCGGCGGTCTCCTTCCCCGGGCGCGCAGCGGCGCTGGCGAGCGGAGACTGCCTGCATCCGGATTCCGGTGCCATCGTCACCGTCAAAGTGGAGCAGCAGGAGGAGTGCGCGGAATTTGTGCGGGGAAGGCAGGCGGTGCCTTGGTCAGGCAAGCGTCCCCAGGGCACCGCGCTCCACGTGTACCACGAAATGGCTCGTGCATTGCTGCGAAATACCTTGAAGTTAGTAGCTCGGCGTGAATGTTTTGGTGTTTATGCGGGATGACATATCGCAGGCAGAGCACGTACTGTCCACTGATTGGTTTTGCGTACAACAGACCAACTCTCCCAAGTCGCAATTCAGTTGCTTGATGTTTGATGGAATGCTACGCAGGCAAGGTAACTCTTCGTTTGTGCCGACAAACCGTAGTTTCTTTGTACTTACGCATGGAATGATGTCAGCTTAACAAATAATTTTTTTTTCCGAAGAGTTTGTCTTTTGAGGTTTGTTACGGTGGTTGATGGGAACCAGAGGTAACTCTCCCTTCTCAGTTAATCTCATCCATTGATATTTAAAAAATTAGTATATAGCCCGCTATTTTTTGTACCAGTCTACAACTTAATGTAACTTTTAGTATTTAGTATTAACTCCAAACACCGTAACAAAACTCTTGTTTTTATGCAAAAATTTCAACACAAGAATGGGCATCATATGATTTTCAGAGATTCTTCCTTTATTTCCCAGGATCTTCTTGATTTTCTTTAGTCATTTATATTTGGAAGGTAAACATCTTTTGAAAACATGACAACTCAAGAACCAGGTTATTTTGCATCAGTCTATGCTTACATTCATTGAAATTGACTAAATAATGCTGAACCTGTAGTATGGCTAATTTCCTAGCCATTGCGAGTCGTCCTTTCTTAGTATTGATTATTTGGATGTGTATCTTTTGGATTACTCTTCTGACATCATGCATATTCAACAGACTGCTGGGTATCAACTTTTGGCGTCACTTTTAGATTTAAACTACTACTTCTCCTTCATGTTAAGATACTATGTTGCTAATTTCCTAGATGCTGTCGGTCCTCTATTTTCTAAGTTGTGCTTATTGGGTGTTTTTTTTCTTTTGTGTGTACGCATGTGTATGTTGGTTTTCTATGTGTATACTTCGTGATATACTTTCATGATCATGTATATTTTAGGTAAACATTTTTTCTATTTGTTATGCTGAATATCATTGCTGCCATCTTGCTTGGCGCTATTCTGATTAAGTGATCATCCTTGCACACGTTTTATTTTGTGCCTGCATCTTTTAGGTTGCTCTTCCACCAATGTGTATGTTTAACAGAGTCAAGGGTTACTTTAGCATTGTTAGATCTCAATCAAATAAACTATTAGCCAAATGTCCTCTGTGTACACATAGATCAACAAGATCCTAATCTTGGAAGTGAATTGGATCTTGACAAGGAGTCAGGGACATTGTTAAAATTAAACACAACAAGAATAATTTGCTATGCTGAGTAGACAGTCGTAGACAAAGTAGCACCATAACTCAAATCTCAATGCTGACATGTTTGGGATTCTGTGAGCAATCAAACTTGACTACAAAATTTTAGGGCTCATGTCGTTGCCCTGTCATCAACTGAGACTGCAGTCAGTGTCACTTGTTCCCTTTTGCAATTTGCATTACTGGCTTCCAAGTGAAGCCAATTGGGAACTGAAAATTATCAGGAAATTGTGGTCTGAATGCAGTGTCCTATATATGTGGCTTATTAGACCTCACTCAAAAACAGCAAAGGAATTTGCATTTGCACTATCAGGAAGAAATGGAAGGCGCTATCTTCAGTTTGACTGAGGTAGCTGTAAGGAGTCTTCTGTGCAAGCTTGTCTGCCTTCTGTCCCAGGGAAGTTGGTTGGTACAGGGAGTCAGGGGAGAGCTGCAATTCATCAAGGATGAACTTGAGAGTATGAATGCTTTCCTCCGCACTCTAACCATGTCTGAAGGCCATGATGATCAAGTCAGAATCTGGATGAAGCAAGTGAAGGAGATTGCATATGATGCTGAGGACTGCATTGATGCATTCACCCATCATCTGTTTGAGCCATTAGGAATGGGCTTTCATCGACAGATGATATGTATGCTTCGGACGCTAGGCTTGCGCCGTCGCATTGTCATGCAACTACTAGAATTGAAGACCCGTGTCCGGGATATTGGTGAGAGGCGCTCACGTTATGGTGTGGTGCTGCCTAAGGCCATGCTTCGAGGTGGTGGCCCACAACTTGCCAAGCATGCATCACTTTGCCTTGATCCACAGTTACATGCTCTCTTTACAGACGAGGCTCAGCTTGTTGGCATTGATGAGCCGAGGGATGCACTTGTGAGTTGGCTTATGGAAGGTGATCTTCGGCTTCGTGTTCTATCTATAGTTGGATTTGGTGGCCTAGGCAAGACTACCCTCGCACGGATGGTGTGTGAGAGCCCATTGGTGAAAAGCGCTGATTTTCAGTGCTGTCCATTGTTCATTGTGTCTCAGAACTGCAACATCAGGATCTTGTTTCAGCACATGATAAGGGAGCTGATTCAGCGACCTCACAAGGCAATTGCAATATCAGGAGGCAAGTATGGCCCTTTCACAGAGGAAAATTTGGAGGGAATTGACAGGTGGGAGGCTGCTATACTGGCGGATAAGCTTAAGCAATATTTGCAAGATAAACGGTATGTCTGTAATTTTTGTTATAAACGTTATTAATTTCATGGTATGGAAAGTAATTCATAATTGGTTAGTGTAGTGTAGTATATTCTTGTGAAATTTTTTTTGGAACATAGATAGTGAAATGCATTTGGCTGGTACACCTCCAACTTTTTTATATATATATGTAAAGGAAAAAACTACTTTCAGGTCAATAAGGACTAAGAAATTAAATATTCTAAAATTAAAAAAATGCACGCCCTTCACCATTCCTGGGCATGGTTTGGAAAAAAATGATTGTTACCTTATTATTTTCAGAGAATTATATCACCTTTTAGTTGCATACGAGCAGGTGCCACTTTCAGCTGGATGTTGACTTGAATTTTTGAGACCAATGTTGACTTGAATTAAACTACCAGGAAATGATTATGTGAAAAACTGTATTATCTAGTAAACAATTATTTCTATCCTTTTTCTTTTTGGCCATTAAGGTACATAAGGATTGCGATTATATACTTTTTTAGCTGTTGAATCCTGGACCATCTTTGAAATCAAACTTCAACTGCCTATAATAGTTTATTATATTAGATTCAGATGTGATGCTCGCATAACTAGCAAACTATATTTAGATGTCACGATTTTGAGATTTTAGAGGTTCACTGTGTGAAAGGTGAGAAAAGAAGCCAGATAAGTGATTATGTACGTTGGCCAAGGAAAACCTGCATGAAAAGTAAAGAAAGGTCAACCTTGTTTTTATTCTATATAACTTTATGTTTGTGGCTGTTACATTAGTTTATTGCGTTCCCTTAATTTTCGTGGGTTTTCCCTCCCATTTAGGTACATTATGATCCTTGATGATATATGGACTATATCATCATGGGAGAGCATCAGATGTGCACTGCCTGACAATAAGATGGGTAGCAGGATAATAGTAACCACACGGAATGAAGATGTGGCCCAAACATGCAGTTCTCATCCCCAAGACTGGATTTACAAAATCCAGCGATTATCAGATGTTACATCAGGAGAACTATTCCTTAAGAGGATCTTTAACTCTGCAGATAAATTGCCAAATGATGAGCTGGAGGAAGTATCTAATTCCATTTTAAAGAAATGTGGGGGGTTGCCTTTAGCAATAACGAGTATCAGCAGCCTTCTTGCAAGCAAGACATTTAAAACCAAGCAGGAGTGGCAGAAGGTTTGTGATAATTTAGGCTCTGAACTTGAAAGCAATCCTA
>BCLG01002323.1:0-14801 GCA_001602295.1 Zoysia matrella | reverse complement strand
GGGGGTTGCCTTTAGCAATAACGAGTATCAGCAGCCTTCTTGCAAGCAAGACATTTAAAACCAAGCAGGAGTGGCAGAAGGTTTGTGATAATTTAGGCTCTGAACTTGAAAGCAATCCTACACTGGAAGGTGCTAAACAGATCTTGACCTTGAGCTATGATGATCTACCCTACCATCTGAAGGCTTGCTTCTTGTATCTGAGTATTTTCCCTGAAAATCATGTGATCAAGAGGGGACCTTTGGTGCGAATGTGGATAGCTGAAGGTTTTGTCAGTCCAAGGTATGGGTTGAGCATGGAGCAGGTCGCAGAAGGTTACTTTGATGAGTTTGTGGCGAGAAGCATTGTGCAGCCTGTGAGAATAGATTGGAATGGCAAGGTGAGGAGCTGCAGAGTTCACGATGTAATGTTAGAAGTCATTGTCTCCAAGTCAGTTGAGGAGAACTTTGTGTCCCTCTTACGTGAAAATGGAAGCTTATTGGTATCCCATGACAAAATACGTCGCCTATCCATTCACAGTAGTCAATATTCTGTGGAAACGACAAATGCCTGTGTAACATATGTTCGCTCCTTGGCAATATCAGCTTCTGTTGAGGAAGTCCCATTCTTCTTTCGGCAGCTACGGCTACTAAGAGTACTTGATATGGAAGGTTGCAATTTCCTGAACAACAACACTTTGAAATGTATCTGTAATTTTTTTCAGCTGAAGTATGCAACCTTCAGAAAGACCAATATCTGCAAGTTACCACGGCTGCTAGGGAACCTGAAACACTTGGAGACTCTGGACGTCAGGGCAACACTTATAAACAAACTACCAGGCAGTGCAAAAAACTTCAACTGTTTAAAACATCTTTTAGTTGGGCACAAGGTACATCTTACAAGGACGGCCAGTGTGAAGTACTTAAAGCATTGCTCGGGCTTAGAGATGTCTCCTGGAATGGTCAAGAACATGGTAAATCTGCAATCACTTGTCCATGTAGTGGTTGAGCAGTCTTCGGTAGTGCAGGAGATCTGCCAGCTCCGAAAGCTAAGGAAACTTAGTGTTCTCTTACGCAATGTGGAAGTGAATTGGAGGGCGTTTGTCTTGTCTCTGGGGAAGTTGACGAGCTCTCTCCACTCCCTCTCCATTTGCATTCTAGATGAAAAGAAGCACAGCCCATCGCTGGATATTCTTGCTACTGTAGAGTCTCCTCCTCTGCTGATCACTAATTTTAGCCTCAATGGCAAGTTGGAGAGTTTACCTTCTTGGGTATCATCGCTTCAGAATGTGTCCAGGTTTATTCTTCGCAACACTGGACTCCATGCTAGGGCCATAGAAATTCTCGGAGACCTTCCAAATCTGCTATTCCTCAAGCTATACCACAAGTCTTATGCTGATGACTCCATATCCTTCCCCCCTGGTAAATTTGCAAAGCTCAGCATGTTGGTTATTGATAATCTCGAGAATATTGACAGAGTGCACTTTGAAGAAGGTTCAGTGCCCAATCCTGAGAGGCTGACCCTATCGTTCCTGAGGGAGCCTAAGAATGGGATTTCTGGTCTCAGCAATCTCCAGAAATTGAAGGAGAAGAGTTCTTTGGTAACATCATATTATCTGTGGTGAAAATAGTGGCATCCTGCGTTAAGGCACATCCAAATCATCCAAAAGTCATATGTGACAAAGGAAGTATTGTGACCGAGTACGCTTAAGGAGCAAGATGCAGGCAACTTTTATCAGAAATTCGATAGATTTAAGGTAGTGACGTGTTGGTCAAAAATTGGGGGGGTTAACAAAATTCAGTTGTCATTGTGCATTGTAAAGGAGGTTGTGGATCACCATGGTCGTATTTTGTTTGCGTAATCACCCAGATCGTCCAAGAATTATAGGCGTAATCATCCTTTTGTTCCAGGCTCGCTTAATAATTCTGACATATCTCGGCGGTGCAGGCCACCTCCGCCGGCGCCACACCCGATCGGCAGCAGCTCCTGTGCTCATCGTTATGGCAGCCAACCAGCTCTTGGGACTCTTCGCCCATGTTACAAATAAGCTACGTGTTTGAATAACTAAACACCTCACAACTTCACTCAGGGCAAATTCTGTATTAATCATAAAGAAATTTACAAGTTCTTCTTTCTCTATTCACTATTACTATACATTTTGTGACTTGAAAAAAGATTTGTTTGCTCTTTTACCAATTTTTGCTAAGTTTCCTCACCATCCATTTTATTGGACATTGTTGGGTTTTAAGGATTATAAAATTTTCATGAGGAATAATTTTCACTTTCAATTCAAATTTAAAATTTGATCTGAACCATTTTATTTCTTTTTGAACTCATGGGTCATAATATGAATTTGCAAGAGAAAATTGGTTTCAACAAAGTCCACTAAAATAGGTAATGAGAAAACATAGTAAAAAATGGTATAAGGGCAAATTAGTCCTTTTCAAGCCTCAAATAGATGGAAATGGTGAATAAAAAATAGAGTTAATATTAGTGGTTGATAAAAAAAATAAAAATTATGAGTGATTGATAAGGAATTTTAAAAAAAATTATAGCCGATAAGTAATTTACCCCTTCACAAAAACAGCACATCTCATCTACTGATTTTCGCTGGTCGGAAGCGAGCGCGCCTCTCCGTGCTGCCAACGTCGGGCGCCAACAGCTGTTGAGCATGATTCTCAAAAAAAAAAAGGACATGGGTTGAGCACGGTGATAGCCTGATAGGGCCCATAGAAATGCTAGGCCCAGTTCATATTTATTTTAGAAAAAGGTCTAGTCCATACTGTGATGAATGGGCTTCGGTCTGCGATTTTTCTTCCCGCGTACCCATGGGCTCGCATCGGGTGCTCGCCGACCGCCCAGGGGAACGGCCGCGTGAGGCGCTGCGCCGGTCTCCTTCCCCAGGCACGCCGCGGCGCTGGCGACTGCCTGCATTCGGCTTCCGGATTTCCAGTACCGTCGTTACCTCTCAAAGTGGAGCAGCCGAAGGAGTGTGTGGAATTTGTACGGGGAAGGTAGGCGGTGTCTTGGTCAGGCAAGCGTCCCCAGGGCACCGCGCTCCACATGTTCCATGAAATGCCTCGTCAGGGCCATGCGTGGATTTTCAGACGGCGGTCGAGGGGTTGCCGATTAACCCCGTTTGCTGGCGGCAGCAAGATAAGTTTCGGATAGGTTTCGCTCTGTGACGCAGAGAGGTGTCCTTGTCACGCAAGTGGGCAGCTGATCTCAGAGTGCCGAATTCCATGTCGCCTGGTGCATGTCAGCGATATATTGAAAGCCAGTAGCTCGGCGTGAATGTTTTGATGTTTATGCGGGATGACATCGGAGGCAGAGCCGACAGTGTCAACTGAATGGTTTTGCGTCCAACAAACCAACTCTCCCAAGTCGTGATACCGTCGCCTGATCAAATGCCTTGCAAGTAAGGTATCTCTGCTTATTTGTGCCAACTACCCATACTTTATTTGTACTTACACATGGAATGATGTCATCTTAACAACTAATTCAAGTCGCTGAGTTTTTTTATGCTGAAAGTTCAGTGCAGGAATGGGCATCTATGATTTCCAGATTTTTTTTTTATATCCCAAGATCGTCCTGATTTCTTGTTATGCATTTCTTTTGGAAGGTAAACTTCTGTTGAACACTGACAACTCAAGTACCAGGTTAGTATCTGCTGACTATCATTAAAGTTGACTCAGTAATGCTGAACCTGCGGTATGGCCAATTTCCCAACCATTGCAAGTTGTCCTTTCTTAGTTTTGCTTATTTGGATCTGTATCTTTTGGGTTACTCTTCCGACATCATGCATATTCAATAGTGTTGGGTATCAACTTTCAGTGTCACTTTTAGACTTGCTTATTTGGATGTATATCTTTCGGGTTACGCTTCCGACATCATGCATATTCAATAGAGGTAGGTACTATCAACTTTCAGCATCACTTTTAGATTTAAAACTACTTATTCTCCTTTTCATGTTAAGATGCTATGTTACTAATTTCCTAGATGCTGTCAGTCCTCTATTTTCTAGACTTTTCAATTCTTACCATCAAATTCATTGGCCTTGCAATCCGTATTACTCAATGGTGTTACTTTAGCATTGTTAGATCTCAATCAAATAAACTATTAGCCAATTGTCCTGTGTACACATCGATCAACAAGTTGTCCTAATCTTGGAAGTGTGAATTGGATCTTGACAAGGACTCAGGGACATTGTTAAAGTTAAAAACAACAAGAATAATTTGCTACGTTGAATAGATTATTGTAGACAAAGTAGCAAATTTCAATGCTGACATGTTTTGGGAATCCGGTGGCAATCAACCTTGATTACAAATCTCGGGTCTCATGTCATTGCCCTGTTATCAACTGAGACTGCAGTCACTGTCACTTCTTCCCTTCTGCAATTTGCTATACTGGCTTCCAAGTGAAGCCAATTGAGAACTGGAAATTATCAGGAAATTGTGGTCTCAATACAGTGTCCTATATATGTGGCTCATTAGACCTCACTCAAACAGCAAAGTAATTTGCATTTGCACTATCAGCAAGAAATGGAAGGTGCTATCTTCAGTTTGACTGAGGTAGCTGTGAGGAGTCTTCTGTGCAAGCTTGTCTGCCTTCTGTCCCAGGGAAGTTGGTTGGTACAGAGAGTCCGGGGAGAGTTGCAATTCATCAAGGATGAGCTCGAGAGTATGAATGCCTTCCTTCGCACTCTAACCATGTCTGAAGGCCATGATGATCAAGTCAGAATCTGGATGAAGCAAGTGAAGGAGATTGCGTATGATGCTGAGGACTGTATTGATGTGTTCACCCATCTTCTGTTTGAGCCATTAGGAATGGGCTTTCATCAACAGATGATATGTATGCTTCGCACACTAGGCTGGCGCCGTCGCATTGTCATGCAACTATTAGAACTGAAGACCCGTGTCCGGGATATTGGTGAGAGGCGCTTACGTTATGGGGTGGTGCTGCCTAATGCCATGCTTCAAGGAGGTGGCCCACAACTTGCCAACCAAGCGTCACTTTGCCTTGATCCACAGTTACATGCTCTCTTTACAGACGAGGCTCAGCTTGTGGGCATTGATGAGCCAAGGGATGCACTCGTACATTGGCTCATGGAAGGTGATCGCCAGCTTCGTGTGCTATCTATAGTTGGATTTGGTGGCCTAGGCAAAACTACCCTCGCACGGATGGTGTGTGAGAGCCCATTGGTGAAAAGCGCTGATTTTCAGTGCTGTCCGTTGTTCAATGTATCACGGAACTGCAACATCAGGACCTTGTTTCAGCACATGATAAGGGAGTTGATTCAGCGACCTCACAAGGCAATGGCAATAGCAGGAGGCCAGTATGAGCCTCTCACGGAGGAAAATTTGGATGGAATTGATAGGTGGGAGGGTGCAATACTGGCAGATAAGCTTAAGCGATATTTACAAGATAAACGGTACGTCTGTAATTTTTTTATTTGAAGTGGGACGCTATTATTTTTTTGGTCTGGAAAATAATCCACAATTGATTAGTTTAGTTTTAGTATACTTCTGCGAAAAATTGGAACAGCTCATGAAAAGATGCTGAAAAATAAGCTGTTTTTTTAGTTTATTTTGAGAAGCCGTTGAACTCATAATCTGTGAAATAAGTTTGTTGTTTGGCACAGCTTAAGCTATAAATATGCTGTGCCAAATACGTCGGCAGGTACACCTCCAACTTTTTTTATATGTGTAAGTGTAAAGGGAAAAAAACTTTCAAGTTCAGTAGTGCCTAAGAATTAAATCCTGATGAAATTAAAATAAAATGCATGCCCTTCCCTGAACCTGGGCTTGGTTTGGAAAATTTGACTGCTACCTTGTTCTTTTCAGAGAATGGTATCACCTTTTAGTTGCATACTGGCAGGTACCACTTTCAGGTGGTTGTTTACTTTAATTTAACTATCAGGAAATGATATGTGAAGATCTTTATTGTCTCGTCAAAAATAAAATATTTCTATCCTTTTTCTTTTTGGCCATTAGGGTATATAAGTTTGTCATTATATGCTTTCTTAGCCATAGAATCAAGGATCATCTTGAAGTCAGACATCAATTGTCTATAATAGTTTCTAATATTAGATTCATATGTGATCCTCGCATAGTTAGTGAACTATTTAAATGTCACGATTTTTAGTTTTTAGAGGTTCGCTGTGTGAAAGGTGAGAAAAGAAGCTAGATAAGTGACTATTCCCTTCGTTCCATATTATCTAATTGTAGCTTCCACCATCTTTCTCAAATTAACTGTCATTATCAATTCCCAATACATGTAGCCGAAATGCGTATGTTGAGATGGATGTGTAGCCACACGAGGAGAGATCGTGGTTCGGGCATATTCAACGAAGGCCGCAGGAAGCACCGGTCCATAGCGGGATGGTAAGTCGGTCAAACGATGTGAAGAGAGGCAGAGGTAGACCAAACTTGACATGAAGGATTGGGATATCGTCAAGGAGTTTGCTTTGGATAGGAGTTTGTGGAGGCTTGCAATTCACGTGGCTGAATCTTGATTGCCAGTTTTTGCTCTTTTTTAGTTGTCTCTCGGGGTTTCATCTCTAGCCTACCCCTACTTGCTTGGGACAAAAGGCTTTGTTGTTGTTGTCTCTCTTCTCGTTCTCTATACACCACAGATTTTCCATCTCGCCTTAGTTTTTGTGCCCAGAGCGGCGGGAGTATGTTTAAGGAAAACCTACATGAAGAGTGCCCTTTTTTTTGGAGGGGGGAGGGGGCAAAATTATATAATTGTATTTTTTGTGGCTATTCCATTAGGTTTTTGAGTTCCTTAATATTTTGGGGTTTTCTCTTCCTTTTTAGGTACATTATGATTTTTGATGATGTATGGACTATATCATCATGGGAGAGCATCAGATGTGCATTGCCTGACAATAAGATGGGTAGCAGGATAATAGTAACTACAAGGAATGAAGATGTGGCCAAAACATGCAGTTCTCATCCCCAAGACTGGATTTACAAAATCCAGCGATTATCAGATGTTACATCACGCGAGCTATTCCTGAAGAGGATCTTTAACTCTGCAGATAAATTGCCAAATGATGAGCTGGAGGAAGTATCTAATTCCATTTTAAAGAAATGTGGGGGTTTGCCTTTAGCAATAACGAGTATCAGCAGCCTTCTTGCAAGCAAGACATTTAAAACCAAGCAGGAGTGGCAGAAGGTTTGTGATAACTTAGGCTCTGAACTTGAAAGCAATCCTACACTGGAAGGTGCTAAACAGATCTTGACCTTGAGCTATGATGATCTACCCTACCATCTGAAGGCTTGCTTCTTGTATCTGAGTATTTTCCCTGAAAATCATGTGATAAAGAGAGGACCTTTGGTGCGAAGGTGGATAGCTGAAGGTTTTGTCAGTCCAAGGTATGGGTTGAGCATAGAGCAGGTCGCAGAAGGTTACTTTGATGAGTTTGTGGCCAGAAGCATTGTGCAGCCGGTGAGCATAGATTGGAATGGAAAGGTAAGGAGCTGCAGAGTTCACGATGTAATGTTAGAAGTCATTGTCTCCAAGTCAGTTGAGGAGAACTTTGCATCCTTCTTACGTGATAATGGAAGCTTATTGGTTTCCCATGACAAAATACGTCGCCTGTCAATCCACAGTAGTCAATATTCTGTAGAAACAACAAATGCCTGTGTAACGTATGTTCGCTCCTTGACAATGTCAGCTTCTGTCGAGGAAGTCCCATTCTTCTTTCGGCAGCTACGGCTGCTAAGAGTACTTGATATGGAAGGTTGCAGTTTCCTGAACAACAACACTTTGGAATGTATCTGTAATTTTTTTCAGCTGAAGTACGTGAGCTTCAGAAAAACCAATATCTGCAAGTTACCACGGCTTCTAGGGAACCTGAAACACTTGGAAACTCTGGACATCAAGGCAACGCTAATAAAAAAGCTACCAGCCAGTGCGAAAAAACTCAATTGTTTAAAGCATCTTTTAGTTGGGCACAAGGTACATCTTACAAGGACGGCCAGTGTGAAGTTTTTTAACCCATGCTCGGGCTTGGAGATGTCTCCTGGGATGGTTAAGAACATGGTAAATCTGCAATCACTTGTCCATGTAGTGGTTGAGCAGTCTTTGGTTCTTCAGGAGATCTGCCTGCTCCGAAAGCTAAGGAAACTTAATGTTCTCTTCCGCAATGTTGATGTGAATTGGAGGGTGTTCTTCATGTCTCTGGGAAAGTTGACGAGCTCCCTCCGTTCACTTTCCATTCACATTCTAGATGAAAAGGAGCACAGCTCATCGCTGGACATTCCTTCTACTTTTGAGTCAACTCCTCTGCTAATCACTAATTTTAGCCTCACTGGCAAGTTGGAGAGTTTACCTCCTTGGGTATCATCGCTTCAAAATGTGTCCAGAATTACTCTTCGCAGCACTGGACTCCATGCTACGGCAATAGAAATTCTTGGAGACCTTCCAAATCTGCTCTTCCTCAAGCTATACCACAAATCATATGCTGATGACTCCATATCCTTTCCACCTGGTAAATTTGCAAAGCTCAGCATGTTGGTTATTGATAATCTTGAGAATATTGAAAGTATGCACTTTGAAGAAGGTTCAGTGCCCAATCTTGAGAGGCTGACCCTGTCATTCCTAAGGGAGCCTGAGGGCGGGATTTCTGGCCTCAACAATATCCAGAAACTGAAGGAGATAGAGTTCTTTGGTAACATCATAGATTCTCTTGTGAAGATAGTGGCATCTTGCGTGAAGACACATCCAAATCATCCAAGGGTCATAGCTGACAAAGGAAGTATTGTGACCGAGTACGCTTAAGGAGCAAAATGCAGGCAACTTTTATCAGAAACTCGATAGATTTAAGTTTGGGCAAAAATTGTACGGCGCATTGTGCCTACAGATTTGAGCAATTGTTGTGCGAGGTTTTCAGAGAAGTGTTGGGCCTGATCAGTCATATGTACTCCTGCTTACTACGGTATTTCTACTTAGCAAAGTTGACATTGCTCTGCACTTGCCATGCATACATTGACTATGTTGAGGTCAATAATCTGCTCGTCAAACCAAACATTCTAGGACCATTCAGGGAACTAATTTCACATGTCACTCAACCAGTTACAGTATTTCTGAACATCGTATAGATGTTAAATTAAAGTGTTTAAAATTGGCAAAGTTTTTTTAAAGATCCTCTTGAACCAGAAATTTCAACTGGGGAAGATAGATTCTGTTAAAAACATGCTTACAAAACACTGCAGGAGCCAAAGTCTTTCCTAGCTCATTTTTTATCGGTTTAGCGTTTCACATTGGTCGCTTTCTGATTGCAATGCGGACCGACCTCTGTGGTGCGCCTTGTTCCAGCATAGGCTCTTGGCAATGGCTCTGTCAGCAGCTGATCAGCACCTCAGCGGCTTCAAAGGGGGTCGACCAAGCAGCAGGGTTTAAAAAATCTGGTAGTGTAGTGGTTTTCTAAACTGGTAAATATCGGTTGATTTATTGGTAAACGGGACTGATTTATCTTTTTGGTACAGTAACTTTTAAGTAAAAACTGACCATCGGTGAAATCAAATTGGACCATTTCATATATTATATTATAATTTATAATTTATTTTATTAATAATAATGGTATTTAAAATAACTAATAAATCTATATTTTACATATTTTTGAATAAATGATTGGTTAACGATATCTTAAAAACGGGAGTATACGATGTACTCCGTAGTAGTACCATTTTACAAGTGCTTGCTTAGTTACTTCAATTTGTCTTCGCCGTCCCGCACAAGACGAGGAGGACGAAGAAAAGGCGTTGCACCCGAACCAATCTTGTTGGGCCGCCGGCTCGATCAAAGCAGCCGGCTTCTCTTGGTAACTGCTGATTTGCTCCAAAAGAGAACCGGCAGGTCCGGCAATACAGTACTCTCTCCGGTCACGTTTTAATAATGTTTAATCAAATATTAAAAATATAAATTGTAAATAATTTTTAATTTATTAAGTTTAAACATGTGAAAATTATATAATTAGATTTGTTTTAAAAAATATTTTTATAAAAATATACACTTTTTCATAAATATTTTTATAAAAGGTTGTCGAAAACGACTTTATTGTGTACTTACACACCCGAGCGGCCGGCTCTCCCGTTGCTCCGGGGGCGCGGATCCGACCGCCGTCGCATTCCCCGCCTCCTGCCGCCACCGCTGAACGCAGCGAGTAAAGCAGCGCGCGTAGCACCCGCAGCGGCAGCCATGCCCAGCTCGCCCAAGGTCTTCTTCTCCACCGCCACCGCCTCCTCGCGGCGCGCCGGGGCGCTCCGCCGGCTCCTCTCCTCGCCGGCGTTCTCCGCCGGCTGCGTCCTCTTCGGCCTCGCCGGGTTCCTCACCGCCGCGCTCGTCGCCTTCTCCCCCGCCGCAGCGCCGGCCCGGCCGCGCTGCCCGGACTCCTCGCGCCCGCTCTCCGTCTCCGTCGCGTGGGACCGGAGGCCCGGGGAGGATGGCGCCGGCGCGGCCCAGCTTCCGGCCTCGCTCGCCACCGGATCGCGCGGGAGGCACAAGGTCATGGCCTTCGTCGGGATCTTCACCGGATTCAGCTCCATCGGGCGGCGCCGCGCGCTGCGACGCACGTGGCTCCCCTCGGATCGGCAGGGTCTACTTCGGTTAGTACCTGGTATCACAGCTTGCTAATTCATGATCGCTAGTGTTAGTCGAGATCTAGCAGTAGTTTCGGAGTCGGACCGTTGATGCTGTTTATTACTGCTACGGTTAGTGATTTGGTGAGATTTGTTGCACAGTTGTACTTGTACTGGCTTGTAGGAGTTGGTCTCGTGATGTCCATGTGTCATGGATTCAACTAATGATAAGAGTAAAATATTCTGATGTTGGTGATAAGTTCCCATAGGCTCAAAATGAAAGTGATCTGCATACAGGAATACTAATGTTCCTTATCGTTGTTTTTCCATTACAGCTATTCCTTTGATGATGATTTGCTATCTGTCCCCTTTGTTTGTTTGCTACATTTTAGATTGGAGGAAACTACTGGTCTGGCTTTCAGGTTTGTGATAGGGAAAAGCAATTCCAAGAACAAGATGGCTGCTCTTGAAAGAGAGGTTGAAGAGTATGATGATTTTGTGCTTTTGGATATTCAGGAGGAGTACAGCAGGCTCCCATACAAGACGTAAGCAATAGATCCATTTCCATACTGTTATGTTCTTCCTTGTCTAGGATACTGATTTTGCCTTATGTTTTAGGTTAGCTTTCTTTAAGGCTGCCTATGCATTGTTCGATTCGGATTTCTATGTCAAAGCTGATGATGACATTTACTTGAGACCAGGTGAACAATGATATCCACTATTTCATTACTAATTTTTTATGTTTGAAAGCCTGAAGTCTTACGTTGCTGGCTCCTCTTTGCGCAGATAGACTTTCCTTGCTTTTGGCTAAAGAGCGGTCACATTCACAAACGTATATTGGATGTATGAAAAAGGGGCCTGTTTTTACTGATCCCAAGTTGAAATGGTTAGTTTTATCAGTTAGTATACTAACTTTTTGAATGCAGCCTCGAACCTTAGTTGACCCAAATGTGAAGATGTCATATTTTCTGAGCCATTTTGTCTTCCAGTCATTATATGGCCACATGTGAAAAAAAATCTGATTTCCTTTTCTTGTAGTCATCCATCTCATTCAGTTCAAGATGTTAGCTCCAGAAAGTTTATCTTGCTATCAAAATTAGTGAACTACAATGTTAGCATATGCCAGTGCGCAGCAGAAGGATAGCTTTTATCACTATTAGAAACTACTAACATTTCTCTCTTTTATGGCTCTTATTCATAGTTCAGGAATGATTTTCTTCTTTAGGGGAAGTGGAGGCATGGTAAAACTGTTCATCTTAAATTAGGCATAATGGTGACTGAGCCTATTGGGGCTACTAGGCTAGCTGTGTAAATGGCCAAATGTGGTATAAGTGAAACCAGCCAAACACATCTGCACTCCAACGTAGTTGACCAAAATGAAACAAATACTTAGCAAGCTCTGTTACACAGGATTTAGGTGAATGAGAACAAATGCATCAACAACTTTGTGGTTTCAATTGTGCATCACCAACAGCTGCATTGTACCTTTTCACAAGATCCTGCTATGACATCTGTTGAGATTAAATAAGGTTTATCTGCAAGCTCATCTGTATATGTTGACTTGTATATTCTAGGAAGACACTAGCATTTTTCAGGGACATTAGTGAAATTTGCTCTATATGTTGTTTGAACTTACTAATGCTCTGCATTGCGGAGAAGTTCTGCAGACATTGCTTAGTTACTTGTATGTTTATTCGCTTGAGCGAATGCAGGTATGAGCCACAATCCTTCTTACTTGGATCAGAATACTTCCTTCATGCATATGGGCCTATTTATGCTTTGTCAGCTGATGTGGTGGCAAGCTTGGTTGCCTTGAGGAACAACAGGTGAGTTACAGTGATGCTGACTCCCTTCTGCCACTGCTATTGTGAAACACAATATGGACTTCAGTTGCAAGGGATTGCACTTGCGTATGTTCATAATATTACAGAAAGTATGATGGCTTCTTTTTTGCCTTCCTTTTATTACCTAATAGTCATTCTAAACGACGCATTTTTTTCTTCTGAGAAGTTGTGCAAGCTTATATAACTGGGGTACTGTTCCTCATGATTGCCAGCAAATTGTGCCTTTTCACTTGACAATGTTTGCAACATACTCCTGTCAGCGTGAAATTAAGAAACAGATCTCGGTGGGGAACATTCTTTGTGCAGGATAATATTTTTAACAATTGAGATATGTTGATTCACATATGATGAAAGATTACGGTACATGCATGTTATTTGAAGCATACACTCCTACTTTATAACTGTAACAACATGAGGCCGTGCTTCTTTTTGTCCATTTTTATTTCATTGAGCAAGTGTTATTGAAATACTAAAGGAATAATATAAAAAATAAGGTCAAAACATACGCTGAGCCTCAGTTTCTTGCAGTTACATTATTACTACATGATTTGCTCAGTGTTGAACCTTTGAGTCTTCTGTTATTTACTAGATAATGTCATATGTTTTGTCCAGTTTCCGTATGTTCAACAATGAGGATGTTACTATTGGATCCTGGATGCTCGCTATGAATGTGAACCATGAGAATACGCATGCACTTTGTGAACCTGACTGCACAGATTCCTCAATTGCTGTTTGGGATATTCCAAAATGCTCAGGTTCTTACATTTCTCAATTCTTAGAGTTACAAGAGTTTCATTTTGCAAAAATATGGATTTCTATATAAATACGTCCTCTTGGTCCTTGAGCATTCGAACATTATGAATATTTTCATGCTATATTTTTTTCATTTCAACTGAAGCACTATGAAAGGCCAGATTTCAGCAGCAGCAGTTTTAGTTATCCTGAAATGAGGTTCTAAAGATTCCTGTATTAGTTGAGTTTTTTTGTAGGCAGTTTTGCTTTACATTTGAAGGGCATGTTTTCACCACTGCTGTTAAACATTTACCAGTATAAGACGTGTACAGTTCAAGTGTTACATAGGAAATTGCTTTAAGGCTCCTCAATTCAAGCTAGGTGTGCTAAGGTTTGTAAAATCTGTCATCCAGGTCTGTGCCATCCAGAGGTAAAGATGCTAGAGCTTCATCAAAGAAAAGAATGCACAGGTGGCCCGACTGTGGCAGCTGAGGTATCCGAGGACCGATGAGTTCTTCAATTTGGACATGAACTGTGGACCAAGTGACATGATGACGATATAGTTGACCTCAGTGCCTTCTCAATTAAGTTTTGGAGTATTCATTGGATTCATCAGGTACAATCATTATGGGACCACCATTCAAGAATCTAACACATCGACATGATTCCGGTGTGTCGTAACCTCCATTATCCGTTCCAGCACAGCATTCTTCTAACTGTACACTCTTATTCACTTCTCACCGTGCTATCATTTGGAATGCTCAGGTCACTCATAGTGAAAGAAATTTTGTTGTATAGAACGCATTATCGAATTACACATGATACGCCTTTTTCTGATGGGACTGTAAAAATCAGCACTTTCTGGTTTTAAAACTTGCTACTAGAGGCTGTATAAACTATTCCTACCTTTTCCCCTCCCTTTTTTCGTTCCTTTCTAGTGCACGAGTGGATTAACCTGAAGAGCTGAATTTCGATATTGCTGGATAGACCGGAATTCATGGTAGTGGCAGTCGGGGTCGCGTTTTTTCTCTTAATAAATGTGGACCATCGCCATCTGTGATTGGATAAGCATTTAATACGACGCCTTGTGATTTGGAATTATTTGAAGTTTCAATTGGTTGAGTCCAGCAGTCCATAATTATTCGGGCCACTCATCAGCAACTTGCGCCTATTTCCCTCCATATATTTAAGCTGATTTTAAGTTGCGGTTCAGTTTAAATGGCCAGACGGCTACTACTGGTGCATCGCTGTCCGAGCTCCAGAAGGTTTACCGCATCGAAGACGAAGAACCAGATGGTTCTTTTTTTCCTCTCCTTTTCATTTTCCTTTGCTTATGTTACCTTTCAACTTTCCCTTGTTGATCATGATGGGCCTTGCTGACTGTTCGTGGGAGCTTGGAGGTTTCTGCAAAGGCTTTTCCCGGACAGCACTCTAAAACGACTGACGCGTGAAATAATAGTCTCAGACAGGATAACCGAGCTTTTCCCAAAAGCTCCGACCACATGCCCGGCACAGGCCAAAAGCCAAAGTTCTTTTCTTTTACAAGTCCACATGAATTGATTTGTGATAAACGAAACCAGTAACAACGAGAACGGTGCATCTACATATTTGTTGCAACGTTCGTAAACACCTCCAAATCAATGACCCAACAATTAACCCCTT
>BCLG01002322.1:47064-78547 GCA_001602295.1 Zoysia matrella | reverse complement strand
TTTTTTTTACAAGGCTGCTGCTGGAGGATGGAGAGTTGCCTGAGAGGAACGGGCCATCATAGGAGCAGCAGAGAATCACTATATGTCAGGAATGTTAGGGTCATGCGGTCAGCTCGAGTCTCTTTTAACAAGAACTTAACAATGTCTGTTAAGCCATCATCAACTGTTATACTGTGACTAGTTCACACCAGCACTACCCTGTTGAATTTACAAGCAATTTAAGTAACTAGGCTGTTAGGTTGGCTTGGCTTTCATTTGAACACCAGGACTCACTGTTAAATAAAAAAAAAAGAATGGAAGAAATATGTTTTAAATCGAGTAAGTAACTCCACTAGTAGCTTAAAACATTCAAAGGCGTGCCCACGTCATGCTGCATGAGTGGTGTAAAACATAATTCGCAACTTTGGAGAAAAAAGAAAAAGATTTAATTATGTTTAACGGATGAACTAACGGTGATAGTAGAAAAAGGAAAAGAAATTAAATACGATGATGAATAGAAGAAGAGTAAAATTTCAGTAGCGAATAAAAGAAAGAAAAAAATTTCGATGGTAAATAAAAAATTTGCTAGTAAAATAGTGTGGATGAACCCCAACAGCTGATGCCGTCGACCACGAGGCTCGGGTCCTTTGAATTAGTGGGATAAATCCTGGCTCAAGCCGACGCCGGTTCAGTTCCTACGAGTCGTAGGCTATGGCGCCGACGCCGCCTTCATCTGCAACCAGTTTCGAGGGGAGGTCCGGTGCCTCCGCCATTGATCGATGCGAGCGGCCAGGCACCAATAATACATGTGCGATCGTCCAAGGCGCCGACCAATTATTTCTGTGGCATTTTTGATAGATTCATTTTAGTTTCATTTGTGTACAACTCTGTGAATACCGTCGAATTATATACTACCTTTGTCTCAAAATATAAGTATTTTTAGATTTTATTAAAATCAATTTTATTAACTTACTAATATTATTTAAAAAATCAAATAACTTCTAATTAAAGAATTTGGTATTATAAAAGCTTTTTCATGATGTAGTAACATAATTTTATATATGATAAACTATTATAAATTCTTCATTATTAATAATCAGAGTTAAAAAAGTTTGATTTTGACCAAACATAGAAATGCTTATTTAGAAACGGAGGGAGCAAATGCGAATAATCTTTGAACAGCCGTTCAATTATGAATGACCGTTCAATTGTGAATTCTCTATTATTAATAGTCAAAGTTAAAAAAAGAAGTTTAATTTTTACTAAACCTAAAATGATTATATTTTAGGATGGGGGAAGTAGATGTGAATGATCTTTGAATAGCCTCAGCCAGAAATGTAAGCTTTGGCTCTGTTTGTTTACACCAGAGATTTTGTGATTCTACTTTTAGTAGTGGTAGTGTAAATAAACAACACAACATCTTGTCCAGATTCCATTAGCTGAACTTCTCAAAATACAGAATCTTACAATCCATTCTCTCTGACCTTTTGCTAAATTTTCTCACACAACTCACAGTTCCTAATTCACAATCTCATAATCTATTTGTTTTTTTTTTTCAGTTTTTGCATCACAACTTTGCAAGACAAAAAAATTCACAATTTATTGGATCCTCACAATCTCTAGTGATAACAAACAAAGCCTTATTCATCTTGTAGATTTTTTCCATAGACACATATTCCTCGATCCAGAGGAAATTGACCAAGGAAACCAGCGGCGATGTTACCACCGTAAGAGCAACTCTAATAAATAGGTATAATTTGAGTACCTAAAAAAAGATTGAAGTAGTAGCTAAATATGCATGAGTAGTCTAAAATAAGTTCAACTCCAACAGGTAACTATAATCAGATTGCTAAATAATTTAAACATGTCATATGTGGCCCATGGGCTGGTGTTTAGCTGGCCCGTTTCTAAATTAGGTTTATTCACAACGATCGGACCTGTATCAACGGCAAAAAATACTCGTATTCCGTCATCTGATCGTGGAGAGGCAGGGCTGCTGCGTGCCTGCGCTCCTTGTGCACGTACAGCGCCGTCCTGTTTCGTGGTGCTGTTTCTTCATTATGTTTCTGCTTGACGAGCAGTAGGTGCAAGCTTGACTTCGCTACACGCGGGTTCGACGGATAGGTAGACCAAAAGAAGTCTAAATCAATGTTTAGATATTTTGTTTAGGTCGGAGTTGCTCTAACTGCGTCGAGTTGTAAAATGCTTGTGTGTGGGGGGGGGGGGGGGACGCAGTGTGATTCATAACAGATAAACATAGATATTTCATATGTTTTTAAATTAATATCGTTATTAATTTATAATAT
Organism: Zoysia matrella; assembly: GCA_001602295.1. Taxonomy (NCBI): domain Eukaryota; kingdom Viridiplantae; phylum Streptophyta; class Magnoliopsida; order Poales; family Poaceae; genus Zoysia; species Zoysia matrella. The sequence continues at coordinate 76,262 of BCLG01002322.1, read as the reverse complement.
CAACTTTGACCATTAGTTTTATTTAAATTTTTTTGATAAATATTATATATTTTGTTATAATTTAATTTATTTTTAGAGTTATTTAAATTTTATAAATAAAATAAATAGTTAAAGTTAATATTTAAAATCAACACTGATATTAATTTTAGAACGAGGAGTACTTGAAAGGATGTCATAACAAAAAAAGGAAAGAATTGGGATCGTCGGTTTCGTACGTTCCTTCAGCCTGTTTGTAATATTTCGAGGGGTGGGCGTGGGCAGAATGTAATCGATTCTTACCGCCAAGGCCAGTGTGGGGCGTGTAGCCATTGATCTCGACCGCATCGATGTTGACTGAGTTTTCCTATTAAATTTTCGGGAGGAGGAATGACCTGTTCGATCTGAAATCAATGTCTGTTATTGTTGAAGAAAAATAATGACCTAAAAACTCCTTTATACATGTGGGCATCAGACAACACATAAGGCCAGCTTTACGAAACCGCAATTTACTTTAGCTAATGTGTTAATTAAATAGAATATAAATCTCAAGTCAGAAATGTCTACAGAACCTTCATACCCACAAAAATATAATAATAAAAAAAAGAAATCCGTACAAAGCAAAATTTTAGTAGTTAGGTTGCTTCATTTCCAATACAAATCGGGCATCGCTTATCCGTAATCAACACAAGGCAGCCGTGTACTTTCCGGCTACAGAAACAAGGATCCTTGGCAATCAACAGCCTAGGCCACCCTCACTGACATGCGTAGTCATCTGACATGGGATTCCCCGTTGGCCTACATGTCAGCGAGGATGGCCTCGGTAGTCGACCACCGATCATCCTCAAGAAATTCTGCTGATGTTCACTACATTCTCCTTCGAAATAGGCAGTAAATGACTTTCGAAAAAGAAAAATATGTAGCATCAGAATCATTTGAAAACTGCAACTTCCTCCCTCAAACGTGCGATGAAGGCATCAATGCTCATCGTGGCATGGTCAGCACCATCTCTTACCCTAACACTGACCTGCAACAACACAGCAAATCCACTCAATTCAGCATTTCACATGAACACAACTGATTATCCTTATAGCAATATCTTATAGTGATCATCAAACTATTTATATTTGACTAGTCCCTCAACCTGTTGCTCAACTATTCGATACATATAAAAAGATGGCAGGAAGACGGACCTCTCCAGTTTCTGCTTCTTGTGCACCTACGACAAGAATGTAGTTGAACTGGGCTAACTGTGCTTCCCTGACCTGCAAATATAGAAATTGGCCGTAACCAATTCTCAGATCACACCCACAAACCATGTTGTTACTTGATTACAAATTATTTATAGCATACACAGGACAAATGACATGTCAATTCCCATAATCAATGTTATAGTAACATGGTAACTTTTCGTTCTACAGTTGAGGATTTTTACAAAACCAATTATTAATTAAAGAAAATAAGTATTAAAGGGATCTGGGAAGTACCTTCTTTTGAATTGTTCTGTCAGACATGTCAATATCAACGTAAAAGCCAGCATCATGAAGCTTAGCAAGAACCTAGTATAACGTAAGAGGAAAGAGTAAGTTTCCTGATATATAAGCAAGGTCAATTTGCCTGAGCCATAAAAAAGCAACTTATACACCAGTCTAACCCAGCAAGTCAAGGTATCAAAAGGTAGCAAATTTGTATTGAAAACACCAGCATGTTAACAACTGATCAAATAATAAATGTTTGTCACATCAACAAAGCATTTTTCAGACCATTTGGCAAATAAAAAATCATTTAAGACACACTGAAGAGCCAAGGGCGATCAGTGGAAAACAGATCACAGCCAATACTTTTAACATCAACCATTATAGAGAATCATGAAGTGGAGACACGAGGGCTGCTTACCTGTTTTGCATATTGTACAGAATTTGAAGATATGGAGCAAACAATGGCCTGGCGAGGGCTTAGCCACAGGGGCCATTTACCATTGTAATGTTCCAAGAGGATGGCAAACATCCTTTCAACAGACCCTAGGATTGCCCTATGTATCATTACAGGTCTTTCAATTTTAGCTTCATCCTCTGCAGAGTAGCTCAACTTGAAGCGAAGGGGCAGCTGAAAATCCAGCTGTAAAATAAGATATAGGTTAGACACATGAACCTTTTTATCTTCTATAGCTGATATCAGAATATTCCAGAGCACCTGAAGAGTTGCACACTGAAATTTCCTCCTGAGGGCATCAAATACACCAATATCAATTTTTGGACCGTAGAAAGCACCATCCCCTTCATTAATCTGCATGAAGATATCTGAATAAGTATTCTGACTAAAAGTCAATCCTATATTCCCATGGCTAACCATTTATGTGTAAACCACATGTGTATAGGCTATAGCAACGCGAATCAAGGACAGTCAAATTCTTGCACAACATCAAAAACAGTCAGGAAACACTAGCTAGCTAGTGCTGCTAAATTGTATCCTTCAGTCCCAAAATAAAGCACTTAACAGCCCCAGATTTTCTCAATTCACTCCTTTTATAGGCTCCCAAAGGCTAGTAAGCTCCAGGCACTCAATGATTGTAGTGATTGAGTCAATGCAAGTGCATTTAATAGTAGGAGAATACAGAAAAGACAAACTTTCACCAAACCAGAAATCAAGGCACATCTGTTACAGGGAAAATTGTTTGATCTTTCTGAAGGTACCTTCCATGGCTTCCCAAACTCATTCAAGGCTTCTGTCAGTTGTTGCTCTGCTTTGTCCCAGGTTTCAATATCACCTAGATACTTCTCCGGTCTCTAGAAAAAAAATGAATACGCTTAGGAGTATTAACCAATAGCGGTCCAAATATCATAAAGTAACCATTAAGGCTCGAAATAAAATCTATCTAAGAAATTCACACTGCAAGATAGGGGAGATAGTCAATAGAATGATGCAAAGGGCAATGACAAACACAATGTGACATATAATTGTCAATGGTTAATATCCAAACAATAGGTCGTTTTGGAACGTCATATGTATATAAATCAATCTACTAAGGATCTCCAAAACTAAAGAGAATCTAAAGGAAAATATATAAAAACATAAAATGAAGACAAGGAGATGAATAATATTGACTTCATGCTCCGAAAATTATGCAACTTAATATATATATATATTTTTTCAATCCTAGGTTGTATTAACTTTTATTGCTGTAAAATATATATAGCAAATAACTGATGAATACCGTAGATAACTCCAACTCATATTTGAAGCCAAATATCTCGTAAACATGATTGATGAACTCCAAAACACCCTTCACTTCATCCTTGATCTGCAACCAAAAAATGGACTATTTAAAAGTGAAGGCACTGAGACAAACTGGGAAAACCATTGAACATTGACGCGGAGGGAGGGCGCATGAAGGCGGCTGGCACGGAGGCTGGCAGGCAGACAATGGACTCAGAGATCTGGCGGTGATTTCCCACGTTCGTGCCACTAGAGATGAGCAATATTCTCCCGCCACGGAGCTCCGCCATCTGCTGTTGCATGCCCTCAAGCTCTGTCTGGCTCCCGTGATCTCATACCGCTGGCGGTGGGCAACAGCTGCATGTGGTGGTGTGCACTGTGCAGAGGCAGAGCTGTGTGTGGCAGCTGCTGCTCATGTCTGGCTGTGTTTATGGCACTGTGGTGTTGAGCTTGTTGGGGCAAATGAGCCGTATAGTGACACCCATCTCTTGTTTTGTTCTTTCCCCCTTTTCCTTTCTATTCTAAGCTATACATTATTAGATAAATCTTTCAATTTATACAAAAAAAACCTACGTGGACATAGAAATGCTTAAGCACGCTTAAGCTCTAGGCAGAGGGTCACCTAGCGCATAATGACGAACTTACCTATGATCCCAAGCAAGTTGGGGTAAGCTAAAACTAGTTAAAATGCAAAAGAAAAATAAACAGAATATGCAAAGTTTGCTGATGCAATTTAGACTTTATGCAGAATGCTGGTCATGAAATGTAACTGCCATGCCAGCAGCCTAAGACTATATATATTGTACAATTTATTACTCCTACTAAGAGAAATAGATATAGTTCTACTAGCACCTTTCTCAATCTGCAGTACTCGACAATGAATAACAATGGTCTATGGAAATATAACTTACTTGGTTCTCTCTACAAAAGATATGGGCATCATCCTGCCAGAACATCAAAATATTTAATACATTATGAAGCAAAAAAAAAAAAGTTGCCAACACTGTAACTAGAAAAAAGAAGCTTGCCTGCTGGAATCTTCTAACACGTGTCAAACCTGTAAGCGCACCACTAAGCTCATTTCTGTGAAGAACTCCAAAATCAGCCATGCGGAGGGGCAACTCTGTAGTATTCACAAAAAAGAAATGAAGTCACGAGACAAAAAAAAGAAGAAAAAGGCAAGGAAAGCAGGTCGAGCAGAGAAAAAGTTTAGAAATAAAGCTTTAGGCCTCCTTTGGATGGAGGAAAATTTCCTGTTTCCAGTGTTTTTCCTGTGAAACCTCTTTACAATTCTATGAAAATCCTGCATTCTAAATGAGTCTTTAAAGTATAATTGTGAAAAAGTAGAAATTTGACTTGAGCAGCAGCTCATTCATGACAAAATCATAGCAACTTGAGCCCACTTTGGTAGGGCTTATTGGACAGGTTATCACATCAGCATTACGAAACAGTTTTGGCATAAGCCCCCGAAAAAATAATGAATAGTGATTCGTGAGCACAAACTATGAAAATATGGCTTATCCGACTCATTGTATTAAATGCTAGACATAAATCAGTTTACCACATGTTTTCAAGAGGGCTTTAGCTTATTCAAAAGAGCTGCTCCATCACATAATCCAAAGTGAAAGCCTATTTTCCATAAGCCAAAGCTCTATCAAACAGTGACTTAGAATTCATTGTGAAGCTCACCTCTGTATGAACGAACCCTATTGTCAAACATTAGACAATGGCCAGGACAATTCATAGGCTTAAGTCCAAATTCCTGTTTCTCAATCTGCACAAGAATCAAAGCAGCGAATCAACATCTGATCTGATGTGTATAAAATATTTTTTTTCTGATAAAGCTGTTTCTGCAGTAACATCTGCGGATGTGCTCACCTCAAAAACGAACATGTTCTCCTTGTAGTTTGCAGCATGTCCAGATGTTTCCCAAAGTTGCATATTGTATATATTCGGGGACAATACCTATTAGGAAGCATTAAGAAACAAGAAAGATGGACATGTAAATCAATGCCATAATCTCAAATGAAATGAATATGAACCTCTTGATAGCCTCTATCTCTATACTGCTGTCGTATAAAGTCCATCAGTTTGTTATATATTCTAGCACCATGTGGAAGGAAGAAGCAGCTTCCAGGGCTGTAAGATTGCGAGGAGAATCAAAGATTATTCAACAACAGTCAATTTGGGACCTAAGAAAGTCAGAGAGAAGAGAACATAGTGAATCATATAGGACTGGGAAGATACCTGAGTTGATGGAAAAAGAAGAGTTCCTGAGACTGCCCTAGTAACCTATGATCACGTTTCTTAGCCTCCTCTAAGAAATGTTTATATTCCTGCAATATATAAAATAATAAAGATGCACACAAAAAAATGAGCTTGATAATAACATGTGAATTAAGTATGATCATGTCATTTAAGAACATATGATCAATACTAAATCTTAAATATGTGCTCATTATTTAATACAGGAATTATTTGTGAAGCCTCAACTGACCAATACTAACCTATGCCTCAGGGACACCAACTAACAGTTTTACAAGATTGCATTTGTCCAAGTCACCTCGGTTCTCAAAACATATGTTAAACAGGCATTGAGATTCACAACATGGTCCTAGATATAGGTTTCAAAGCTCTGGTTCGGTGACTTGGACAAGTTAGCTTCCACCCTGGGTCAGAAAGCATCTAAAATGCTATGCTAGTATCCCAAAAAACATAATAGGGCATGTTCAGCAGAGTCATAGACTAGGAAGCTGTTCATGATTTTCCAAAAGAGTACTGACGAAGCTATACGCTATACCTTTAGACGCTTAGAATCAGGGAAAGAGATTCCATATACTCTCTGCAAACTCTCACGGTCTGCTTTTCCCCTCCAATAAGATGAGGAAGCCTGGATGTTCACATAAAAATTTAAATCTGGAATTGCCAGTAATGCCAAAAAGTATACCCAGGAATCAACATATAACCAAAGAATAATTACCTTTAGACAAGAAAAAGCTTTAACAAAGGAAGTACTTGGGATATGTGGTCCACGGCAAAGGTCAACTAGAGGACCACACCTGTATACTGTAATGGTCTTGTCCTCAGGAAGTTCATTGATGATTTCCACCTGAACAAGTTCAGCAATGTTTTAAAATGAATAAAGTACATTAAATTTGATATATATAAAAGAATGGAACACAAAGAATAGATATGAGCATGGAAGAATACCTTAAATTTATTTTCAGCAAACATTTCAAGAGCTTCAGCCCTGCTGACCTCAATCCGTTCAAATGGCTGCTTTTCCTGCACCGAGAAAGATTGAATCAATTCATACAGTTCATGGTGACAATTCAGTAATGCCGTAAAAGAAAGTGCATGACAAAGACTAGTTATTTCCAAAGCTTCTAAGCACCATCTCCAAGTTGTTACTTTATGATCAGCGAAGGTGCATTGAAATAATACATGGAGATGGGCAGTATGAATGAAACAATGTTGATGTAATAATATAAGTGCAATAAATTGAAATCACATCATACCGCAACAGCCTTTTGAGCTTGGTTTTCAATGAGACCAAAGTGCTCCTCATTTAATGTCAGATCCTCGTAGTAGGCGTCATAGTAGAAACCCTTAACAGGTACAGAGGAAAATCGGAAAGCATACCAAATTCAGTATTTAGGACTTGTTACTTTCTGAATCTCAATATCTCAGACCATTCACGTACCTCCCCCCTTGTTGTGCAAGGTCCAATACAAAGCTTGCAGCCATAAGCTCTCTCAAGAGACTGTGAATCACCATATTTTAATAAAAGACAATTGAATTGTGACAGATAAAGACTGACAATCAACTGACGCAGAAAATATGATTGGTGAAGAAAAATTGAAGTGTAAATGAAAAACATGTTGAAAGACAACAGCACTGAGGTACAAAATCACAAACTCACTTCTCCTAGAATATGCGCGCTGGAATGCCAGAAGGTATCACGGCCTTCATTGCTATCAAACTTGAACAATTTCAATTCACAGTCACCCTCTAGGGGCCTCGCCATATCCCAAAGTACTCCATCCACTTGTGCAATTAAGCAACTAGCTGCCAGTCCACTTGATATTTCCTTAGCAATATCCATTGGGGATGTTATCCATTTCTTCCCTTCCTTGACAGCGCCATCAGGTAAAGTAACCCTGAGGGAAGCAACAGGGCACCAAGTTTTGAAGTAAGAGTCAGTGGGCGTAACATCAAAAAAGAAATCAAAAGTTTGTGCTCCACATATTGCAGCAATTAGCAGTTCATGTTCCACAGTGCGAGAAGTTTGTCTATTCCAAGGCGGCGAAGAGGAACTTGAATAAGAATTTTCAATTGTTACCATCAAATAAGTTAGCCTTTCAATTTTTACCACTCAATCCGTATACCTTTCATTTAGAGTCACTAAATACGTTTTTCATTTCAAAACATACCATTTTTTCAAAATTTTAAGTATTTTTACTGTTTTATGTTGTATTAAAATAAACATAATATGAGCTCAAGTCATGCTAATAGTATAGTAAACATAATATAATAAATATGATGTATTATTACACAATATAATAATACAATATAAAACAATAAAAGTGTTAAAATTTCAGTGGAATGGTAATGTTTTGAAGTGAAAAATGTATTTAGTGGCTTCAAATGAAAGGCTTACGAATTGAATGGTAAATATTGAAAGGTGGACATATTTAATGGTAAGAATCGAAAAATCTCGAACTTGAAGCACAAGTGTGATTCAACCGCACGACACCATTTCCACAGAAACCGACCGAGCGTAACATGGGAGCACTCACTTGATAGGCTCGCCGCCGATGTTGAGCCGCTCGAGGGCCTGTTTCGCCTGGATCTCCTCGAACATGCGGATCCTCTTCTGTGTGATGGCCTCCAGATAGGCATCGTTGCGCGCAACGACGAGGGCAGAGGCCGGGGCCTTGCCCTTGCCCTTTCCCTTCGCCTCCTTCCCAGCGGCAGAGCCCTCACCCATCGTGGCGGCGGAGAGGTAGCAGAGGAGGCGGGCAGGACGGAGGGGAACCGGGGGAAGGGAGCGGGGCGAGTTCTGCCTAACGAGCGAGAGACCTCGCCGGAGGCACACAAGCATAAAGCCGCGGCGGCGGCAGCAGAAACGACGCGGCGGGGGCCAGAGAAAGTCGTCGGCCGGCGGATGAGATGAATTTGAGGAGCGACGGCGACGGCGGCGTCGCTCAGGTTGACACAGGGGGATTTGGTTCGCGAGCTGTGAAAGCGAGTAGGGTTTATGTAGGGAGGCCGACTTGCAGGCCCAATCTCATATGAGCCCAGAATGTCAACGATTGTTTTTTTTCTTCAAATTTTTGGGTATTCTGGCTGATTTTAATAGGTTTTGATACAAATTTCGAATAGAATTTATGGCTAATTTTATGTGATGTACTACCAATTTCATATAGCTTTCTTTCATTCTGATCACTCGAGTCCTATGTCCAGATGTAGATGATATGTGGCACAAATATTTTTCATGCAGAATAATTTTTTTTGATGTTTTTGTAGGAGGAGTTATTTTTAACTGATTGCTTAAAGTTATTATTCGTATGAACTAAAGAGTTGGGAGTTGAGAAGATAGTTTCTTTTGATTTCAAGTGATTCTACGTCATAAAGAATTAAAGAGAATCACTTTCACCCCATATAATTACTTCTCACCGAGATTCACTTCTAAATAAAATTGTTTCAAAAGGGCTCTAAAATATGCACATATAATACCAAATTAAGCAGGATCTTAATATCAGTAAACATCTTCTAGCATTTTGTAGAATTTTCAAAATTTTCAAAACTTTTGCAATTGGTTTATGAGTTGGTTTCTAGGCTGCCTTGTGATGGTGCCCACTGTAATACTGTATTATGTGGTACACATGGTAAACTCTTTTCTTAATTTGAAAGAAAATACAATGATAGTATAAATGGGGTAAATTAACCACATTACAACAGTTTGATTGCTACTTTTTTTAGAAGACTTTAATATACAAACCCATGGGCGACAGGGCCACGAGTGTGCAAATTATAAACGATCAAAAAATGAAGTTAGCTTCACCCAGCAAACATGGCATGAAACCGCGGCAGAGACTTTGGTTTACTTGGCGGGCGCGAAAAGAAACGGCTGAGTCGACGGCTTCAAACTAAGGTCGCTCTGATACCGGGTCGCACACGGTCTTCTTTCGGACGGCGTGATCAACGGCCTAACGCGCACAAGGCTATATTTAAAAAATCATATAAGCCCGCTGGATTCTGTTTCAACGTGCCGTCCTGGTATTTCTTAAAAAGAAATTATATCCGTCTATTCTAAGAGCCCTTTCGGGAAATTTTTCTTATTTCTTATTTTCTCTCTCTAAAACTGGTTCATATGAAATTGCTATATAAATTCTGGTGAAATTGCTATGTTACAAAGGAGGTCTAAAATTTTCATTGTTGGCTAGTTAAAATTCTAGAACAGAAGAAGTCATCGCGACACGTTTGTTAGCTAAGATCTCTTTGGAATGGAGGAAAAAAAATTCTATTTCTTACATTTTTTCTATGAAATTTAACTAATTTTTATATAATTTCTATAAATTTTTTTTGTGTTTCAAAGGAATCCTAAAAATCGATTGGTTCCAGTTGAATTTCCATCTTGTCATGTTTTCACTTTTCATTTGTATCATTGCTGCGCGTCCGGGCGGATGTTATGGGCCAAATTTGCCAGTGTTTTATTTATTCAGCCCGTTTGCTTCCAGGCCCACTTGTTCTAGCACTGAGCCCCGTCGAAGTGTTGCTCACCATTTCCTCTTTGGTGTACTATTCTGTTGCGAGCCAGAACTCGCGTTCTCTCGACACTTCCGCTGCAGTTGAGAGCAGGCGACTCGGCGGCGACCGCGCTCCGGCGCCGATTTCCTCCGTTCTCCTTCCGTTCCGACGGCCGGTTCGGCCTCGGGAAGGATGGGAACGAGGATTGAAGCGATCGGTGTACATATTCTACTATAGTTTAGTAGATCTATGTAGTTTATGGTTAGTTTTCCCATCTGTGCAGCTGCAGATTAGGGAATTTTGGTTCTTCGATTTCATTGATGGCGGAGACGTCGTGGTGAAGTCGAAGATTTCTTTCCGGGCCAGTGACTTCGTCGAAGGCGCCGGTATTTTGACCCTCCAAGGATTCTCCAACGCTTTGCATACTGGAGCTGTTCTTGTGAGGTACCTGTTCCTCCATCCTGGTGGCTTTGGGTTGGAGTTTCCAGTCCCCGTCTTGAGGTCCTCATCTGTCGTTGATTGGGATGGGTCATGGAGACGATTGATGTCTGATCCTAGTCTCCGTGACGATGTCGTGGCCAATAGCGGGCTTTTTGCTGGTGCGTTCATCCCTCTACGATACAGTCCATCGATGGCTGTGCTACTGCTGGCATTTTTCAAACTTGAAGTCGCTTCGTTTGTTCGAGAGTCGGCTGTGAGCTTCCTTCTCCACTTCCGATTGACGATATCGGCGATCTCCTGGAGCACCCCGAAAGAACTTCAATGTAATTTATTTTTGGTTTGCGGGCTCCTTTGTCAGGGGCTGGATGTATTAGCACTTTATTTCTATTGAAATAATCCAACCCATTCTTCTCAAAAAAAAAAAAAAAATCCTCTTTGTGTCTGACGGCAATAATCTCTGACGCTTAGTATGTCAATGTTTACCGTCCCTCCGCCCACCCCAACCACACTCCCTGCCTTTTTCAGCCGACCCACAGCGAGGAAGATTTTTTTCTTTGTACTTTTTTTTTCTTTTTTTCTTTTTTACTTATTTCAAATTTTATTCTGATTTTCTTCTTTTAAATTTTTTTCTTTCTGTACAAATTGGTTTTTATTTTCCCATTTACTGCAATCAATCCATAATATTTAGAACATTTTATTTTTATTATTAAGACGATTTATTTTAGTATTAGAGCAATTGCCTTTTAGTGTTGCAACAATTTATTGTTGCTAATAGAACAATTGAATTTTATATCGGAACAATTTATTTTCACTGTTGAAACAATTAAATCATAATAGTGGAATATTCATTCATTAAAGTAGAACATTAAAAATACAAAAAATTTATGCAAGAACTTATTTTTTAATTAATTCTAAGAGTCTGATGGTTCCAAAAGATTCAATAAATAATTTATATTTAAGAGAAAAAAATAAAATTTAGAATACAAAATAAATAGTACCTTGTCTATTTGTTGGGCATAGGCCATTACTTGAATAGGGGCAGTTGTAAGCTTCATGATCATTGAAGTGTTATAAACTTTTTAAAAAATACAAATTATTTTTGTGACTGAATAAAAATCATAGGTAATCTGTGTAGTTTTAGATTTTATTCGTATAATCTTTACATCAACAAGGTAGGCTTCTTCAATGGTTGGTAAGGACAATCACTAAATAGGAGTTTTGGTTGAAGGTGGATATGGGTTAAGGATGATCTAGAGATCTAAGTGTGGCTTAGTTTTCATAGGTTTTAAGTACATAGAAAACCGATACTATTCAAGAGGTCGAACTATTTTCTCTCGGGTCATCTAAGTGTTAGGGGGTTGAAAACTTTAACCTCAGAAAGAAGTTGAGGAAGTAGTTTTGACTAAGTTGAAGTTAAGATGAAATCAAAGACTCTAAATTTCAGCTTCAAAAGCATAATGTGACATTCCACATTTTTCAAAGCTAAGAAGCAAGTTCTTTGATTTTGAAATTTCAGAATCGAGCTCAAAAGAATTAAAACGAGTAACATAAAATTTCAAAGGATTTGAATTCAAATTTCAAAAGCAAGCTCAAAATTTTATTTTCAAAGAAAGGTTGTAGACAAAAATTTTTGTTTGAAAGGTTTTATTAAGACTTTAATTTAGGTGATTTTCATAAAATTTTATTTGAAAGTTAAGAGGCCCAAATGAATTATTTATCTTAAAATGATTTTCTGTCCACAAAATTTTATAGAATAAAATGCATTTTGATTTTGAACTTGGGCCAAAAATAAAAATTTCTTGAGCTCGGGAAGTATAGATTTCGCATCAAAAACATAAAGCAGTTTTGGGCAAGAAAATCAGAAAAATAGAAAAGAGAACGGGCCCATTTGTCAGTGTCACTGGTCGCCTTCCTCCAGGGCACTAGCGCACCACCCGTTCTCACTCCTGCACTGCCACTGAGTGTCCAAGTGCCGTCTCCCGTGCCATCCTTCAGTGCATGAGTGCCACGCACTCGTGTACGTGTCTCACGAGGGGTCTCACGCAAAGAAATACCCTTCTCGGTCGTCGCCTCTTCCTTCCTCCCTCATTTTTCGCTCGTCTCCCGGTCGCCTCTCTGGCCATCACCATGGAGCACCCCAGCAGCGCCAGCTCTGGCCCCATTCCTCCACCAGCAGCTGCGCCCGTCCTTGCTTGTGCCCCCTAGCACCTTGGTTCGACTCTTCTCGCGCGGATTCAGCCGGATTTGAGTTTTCCCCAAATCAAGCTTTTGGATCTGGCCGTCGCAGTTCTTCGAAATTTGTTGTGGCCGGTGAGCTTCGTTGTGTTTCCTTCCGTCTTCGACCATCGAACCCTATAGTATGTCTCGTGGAACCTTCGATCGATCGATTTGTTGAACCTTCGCGCAGGAATTTGGAGCTTCTTCATCGCCAGCCGCTTGAACCCGTCAACCCCACCGTCAAGCTCTGCCGTCCGGCCTTCCACGTCGATGTCCACCTCTGTGCCGGCCTTCTCCATGTTCTAGTGAATCTCTCGATGCTTCCCAAGTTGAGTTCCGTCGACCTCAGCGTCCACACGACCTCGCCAAACTTGTTTACGGGCCGCCCCTCGCCGTCGGCTGTGTTCCGGTGAGCAGACCACCGCGTCGACCAACCCATGCCATTTCAATTTTTGCGCAGATCATTTTTGTGCTTGTTTACCCACTGGCGACCGCCTGGCTAAACTCTCCCTCACCTGGATTTTCTGCGCCAACGGGGTTCCAATGCGGCTGTATGGTAGAATCGCCCCAAAAACACAGGCGGCTCGCCTGCGGATCGATCTCGGGTGATATTGGACAACAATACCCAAATAGTAAAATAAGAGTGATAAGACAAAATATAGGAAACTAATTTAAAATATTATATTAGAGTTCAAGTTGTTCTTAGGATATAGATGAAAACAGACTTTTAAACACGGCAAAAAGGGATACACAGAGGGACGACGAGATACACGATAGTTTTCTTAATATGAAGCATGTCTTGCCCTAAGTCATGCTTCATTCCTCGCGATCAGAGGTAGGTGAGGCAGGAACCCAGTCAATAGACCATTCGAAAGGGGGTTTACCTTCCCACACCATCTTGCCTGAGTACTAATTACTCAGTAAGAGTTACCCGTCAAAAGTGGCTAATTTCAGCCGACTCTTAAGCATGAGATGACTGACTCATAGGTGAGTTATTTTTGCAAAAACATAGCACTAAGAGTGAATCCTTACTTTCTACTTTTAGCGGTGAGTTAAGTTTCAAGAACGATAAATTTAGTTGGCACTATGATCTACTCCAATCATGGTTGCAATACAATTATAATAATCAACAACATCAGTAAGTTCATCATTCATTCCATGTTCTTACTACGATGTAACTCAATGAGACAAGTGATACTCGTTACTGTGAAGGGCAGCGACTCGAATTGATTTACATCCAACTGGAGAAACCCGAATTACACGACACGTATGCGCTTCTCAGAAGCCGTACGCGGCAACCTTTCACAACAATACTATAGGGCCGGTCCGAGGCCTACTCCTCCCGAGAACATGGTCCTCCATGCGATCACCACTCTGGATCCATCCATGGCTAGATCCAAATCTCTCCTCCACTCACCGCTAAAAGAGGGGTAGGGGTACGTTCAACCACTATGAATATAGAGCTATATCAGTTTTCTGGGTTCCATATATCCAGTATGTAATCGGTACTATTCAAACTTGCTCAATAGGGCTACACTCAATCGGTCCTTAACCAACACAGACAGGACTACTGCGCACATGACTCCTCTCCTGTTGCCAAGCTATCCATCCCTGTCCGGTCTCACATTCATCATTTATGTAATAAACAAAACTAGCTTTATCCTTTCATGTCAACCCTCTCAAAACCAACGTACCATCCTAAAGCTCGCGAGTGAAGTTTCTCATTCACTCGACTTCTACCGTTAAAAGTTAAACTCATAACCTAGCTCTACATCGAGTTACCTGTACCAAAAACTCTTAACAGAGGTAAGTTATCTATCATGCAGTCTAGAGTTCTAATCAACTCATAGACCTAATGCACAGTACATTAACCATACACCATGATAAAATATACAATGACTACAACAAGATTAATGCACCGGGGCTTGCTTTGGGTTTGAGAAGTGTTAGCACAACCAAGAGAGTGGTCAGTCACAACAGCAGACTCTTCAGCTGTACACCCGGTGTGCTCGCATTCAATGTTGGTTCCTACATGAATGAAATGATATGCTTGAATGCATTGCAAAAGAGAGAGAGAGCAGTTTACTAACTTGCATTTAGGAGAGTAAACTCATTTTAAAAAATTACTAAACATGCTTAGGATGGTCTTTTTTAAAATACATGCAATTTTATTTAGAGATACACTACTATAAAACCTATTTTCAGGCCATTGAGATTTTAGCATGCATAAATAAATTATTAAAATTGAAGACTAGAAACGCAACAAAATGCAATTGTGATCAGGTCATGCATTATTTAAGGATTACACTTGGTGAGCATTTGGTACATGCAATGATGCATATGCAGACCAAATTTCATGATTTTTGCATGCATAGGAAAGAAGATATAAATTTATCTTTGTTTTGATTCCCTAAATTTTTGTAAATAAATTTAGGATGATTTTGAGAGATTTGAATGAACCCAGCCATAGAGCTAGTCAAGAGGGTTCTAACAAAATTTATTTCACATTTTTATGAATTTTCTACAATTTGTTATGCATTTTACAAGTTTACAACTTTTGTTGGAAAAGGGGTTCGGACTAGTCCGAACTTGGCGGACTTGTCTGCTAACTGACTTGTCCGGGGTATCGTGCGGACTCCAAAGAGCTGCAAGCTCGACCCGGTCTGACTGGTCCGGATAGGGGCGGACTAGTCCGGTCACAGACTCTGTTCGGGGTCACCTCCAAACTCCATAGAGCTGTCCCAAAGAGGGAGGTCGGACTTGTCTAGCCCGGCGGACTTGTCCGGCCTTCGGCGACCCAACCGAGGTCCGTTGAGGTGTCTCACTCAATGTGACCCACAAAACCCTCAAGAAACAAGCCCACCTAGTATGGTAGAGAAGCAGCACCGAGGTTTTTGAGGACGAGGGAGCTCCAAGCACCAAGTCGACGGTGAGATTGGCACCAAAGTTTGGCCAGCATTGGAGAAGAAGCAAAGTGCTTGAACCTCGGTGAAGGAAACATCAAAACGACTTGTCAATCTTGTGTTCTACATCATGGAGCACTTATATATGCAAGGAATTGAAGAATGGCTCACCGTGGAGGGAGAAATCAAGAAGGGGGCGAAGATGACGACGGTGACGCGATCCTTGGAAAATCCGCTCGATCCGCAAGGCTCACTCCATGGATGGCACAAGAGAGCTTTGAAGAGGCTCAAGGGATGCTTGGTCAACGACTCTTAGGGCTCCAACGGGCTGGGCACGAAGGATGGAGGCGGGGCGATCTCGGAGCTTGAAGGACGGCAATGGAGCTCTAGGTTGGTGGTGAGAGAGTGAGAGCGAGAGAGTGACGGGGGAGCTGAGGGAGGGGCCTTCACTCGCTCCAACTCTCACTCTGAGCCTCGGGACACACGTCTACTTGCATGGCACGGACGGGAATCGATGCGGAGGTGCATGGCACCTGTGGCGTGCTTCGGCGGAGAAGACACTTCCCCGAAGTCTGGACTTGTCTGGCTCACAGGATGAAATTCGGAAGAAAAAAGAAAATTGGCATCTAGAAAGCTTGTAAATTTTTGCCAATTTTTTTGGGTGTAGAAGGGAAAATAAGGAACAACTTTTGTTAAAGAGTCGAGTCCAAATTCCTTACAGAATTTAAACTAAAAATTTGGCACTTTTGAATTGTTAAGAAATTGGATCGGATTCATTAAAATACTTTAAGGATTGATAAATTCTTGAAATTTTTACCAAGATTCTCTTTTGTGCTCTAGTTTTCATTTAACTCTATTTTGACATATTTGCCTTTTGAAATTTTTGCACTTCTTTTAGAGCTTGATTTGATGTGATTTTTATAAAATTTGTCTAATTCGAATTTGAACTTGAGAAACTTGATAAATGAGATTCCAATGAAGAGGAGAGGGTGCAAGAGGGTAAAGTTGTGCAAGAGACACCATGGGTGTCACAGCCCTTTCCCCTTAAGAAAATCTCGTCCCGAGATTTAAAAGAGTAAGATCGAGAGTTTGAGAATTACGAGAGGAAGGATGCAAAAAATTCGAGAAACTTAGATTGTAAGAATTCTTCAGTTTCACAGGTGGCTTCTTCTTTGGAAAGATTACTCCACTGAACTTTATAGAATTTTGTGGTTTTATTCTGAGTGACTCGATCCTTTTGATCAACGATGCCGATAGGATATTCAGGATATGAGAGATCTTCTTGTAATTGATCAACTTCAGGAATCACAACATCAGAAGGTTGCTTCAAGCATTTCTTGAGTTGTGAGACATGAAAGATATTATGAACTCCAGATAGTTGAGATGGCAACTCCAATCGATAAGTGGCGGTGCCACATTTTTCCCAGATCTGAAATGGACCAATATATCTTGGAGCCAATTTCCCTCTAATCCTGAAGCATTGCACACCCTTGGTAGGAGATCCCTGTAGATAGACATGATCACCTACCTCAAATTCTAAGGGGCGACGCCTTTTATTGGCATAACTTTTTTGACGAGATTTAGAAGTCTTTAAGTTTGCTTGTATGATTCGAACTTTTTCTTCTGCTTGAGCCACTACATCAAGACCAAAGTTCACTCTTTCACCCGTCTCGGACCAATTCAAGGGCGTCTGACATGGATGACCATACAAGGCTTTGAAAGGCGACATTTTAATGCTCTCTTGATAGCTATTATTGTAGAAGAATTCTGCAAAAGGCAAATATTCATCTCAATTCTTGCCACCTGTGAGAACACATGACCGAAGCATGTCTTCCAAGATTTGGTTCACACGCTCGGTTTGCCCATCGATTTGCATATGATAAGTGGAGCTTCGAATTAACTTGGTACCCAAACAAGTGTTCAATTGCTTCAAAAAATGAGACAAAAGAGCTTCCTCTATCCGACACAATTTTCTTGGGTACTCCGTGCAAGCATAGAATACGAGAAATATACAGCTCGGCATACTTCTTGGTGTTATAATAACTATGCACCGGAATGAAGTGAGCTGATTTTGTGAATCTATTCACAATGACCCATATAGAGTCATGTTTCCTTGTGGTAAGTGGTAGTCCCACAATAAAATCCATACTAATATCTTCCCACTTCCAACTAGGAACACTCAGAGGTTGAAGAGAACATGCTGAGCATAAATGATCCGCTTTTACTTTTCGGCAAGTGTCACATTCCGACACATACTTGGCAATTTCCCTCTTCATTCTTGTCCACAAGAATTTCTTCCTCAGATCATGGTACATTTTATTACTTTCGGGATGAATGGAGTATTTAGACATATGAGCCTCATCCATGATTTTCTGGCGTAGCTCATGATCCTTAGGTACCACAATTCGGTTACGAAACAACAAGGCACCCTCATCATCCTCTTTAAATGTCATTGCTTCACCATTTTTGAGTCTTGCTTTGATTTTCAGCATGCCCATATCTTTCTTTTGAGCCTCAATAATCTCTTCCCGAATAGTCGGAATGAGAGCAATATTATATAAGGCTCCATGTGGAAGAACTCTCACACTTGGTTCAGTTTCCCAAGAATGCAAGGTTGCTGAAATTCGACAATGGCAATAAGATTTGTGACTCAAGGCATAGGTAACTACATTTGCTTTGTCGGGATGATAATGGATCTCCAATTTATAATCCTTGATAAGTTCTAGCCATCTCCTTTGCCTCATATTAAATCTTGTTGAGTGAAGATATATTTCAAACTCTTGTGGTCTGTGCACAGATGCACAAGATTCTTAAGGAGATAGTGTTTCCATATCTTCAAAGCTAGAACCACGGATGCCAATTCTAAGTCATGAGTGGGATAATTTTGCTCATGAGGTCGATGTTGTCATGAAGCATAGGCAATCACGCAACCTTCTTGCATCAAGACACATCCCAATCCCATACCAGAAGCATCACAATACACATCAAAAGGCTTTGTGATGTCAGGTTGAGCTAACACGGGTGCGGTGGTCAAGTGTTTCTTGAGAGTTTAGAAAGTTTCTTCGCAATAATGATCCCAAGAGAATTTGATGCCTTTCTTTAATAGCTCTGTCATTGGCTTGGCAATCTTGAAGAAATTAGGAATGAACCTTCGATAGTATCCAGCAAGTCCAAGAAAGCTACAGACTTCTGTGACCGAGGTAGGAGGCTTCCAGTTCAGCACATCTTGTACTTTCCTTGGGTCCATGGCAATGCCTTCCACGGAAACCACATGACCAAGGAAAGAAACTTCTTTCAACCAAAATTCACATTTGTTGAATTTGGCACAAAGTTGATGATCTCTCAGTCATTGAAGCACAATACGAAGATGCTCGACATGTTCTTCTTTAGACTTAGAGTAGATGAGAATGTCATCAATGAATACCATCACAAATTTGTCCAGCTCCGGCATGAATACCGAATTCATCAAATACATGAAGTAAGCTAAAGCATTTGTTAGTCCAAAAGACATAACAAGCTATTCATATAGACTGTACCTAGTAGAAAAGACGGTTTTTGGTACGTCTTCGGCTCGGATTTTAATGTTGTGATAGCCAGTTCGAAGATCAATCTTCGAGAAAACTTCAGCACCAACCAATTGATCAAATAAGATATCAATGCGAGGCAGTGGATATTTATTCTTGATAGTGACTGCATTCAACGTTCGATAATCCACACAACCTCATATATTCGTCCTTCTTCTTCACAAAGAGTGCAGGACATCCCCACGAAGATCAGCTAAGACAAATGAAACCCTTGTCTATGAGCTCTTTCAACTGAACCTTCAATTCTGCCAACTCATTAGGCGTCATTTTATATGGTCCCCTTGAGATGGGGGTGGTGCCTGGTTGAAGGTCAATTCAGAATTCCAATTCCCGATCAGGAGGCATACACGGTAAGTCTTCAGGGAAACATCCGGATATTCACATACTGTAGGAATTTCTTCTAAACTTTGGCCGGTCAGATGATAAAGCAAGGATGTAGCTTGTTGGGGATAAGACAATTTGAAGGACATCACGCCATGAAGTGGAGAATCCAAATGAATTTCACGAGGAGCTATGTGGAGCACAGCTCTATGAGTCCTCATCCACTTCATCCCTATGATGACATATATTTCTTGCCCTTCTAGAATAATAAAGTGAGATGGAAAGATTTTTCCTCCTAAGTTGAGAGATGCGGGTCTCATTTCTTGAGTGACGAATATTTTTCCACCCGGAGATGTAATGATATAAAGTGATTGCATAGGGGTGGTGTATAATTGATATTTCTCCACACAAGACATGCTTACGAAATTATGAGTAGCACCAGAATCAAAGAGTACTACTACGGGGTGTTCATGTAGGGAAAACATACCTGTGAGTACTTCTTTACCGTCTGGAATCTCACCCAACGAAGTATAATTGACTTGACCAGTCTTGGGTGCATTGTTCTTGTGGTGAGGTGCCTGTTTAACAGCCTGAGGACGAGCACTAAAGTTGCGGTGCTGCAGCTGTCTCGGCTGATGGCAATCTCTAGCATAATGGCCCGTCGGCCCACAATTGTAGCATGGATAAGAGCCTGGCCTTGCACCTTGTGGAGCTTGCTGCGGTGGAGGCCTAGGTCCATGAATGTGCTGCTGATTTGGAGCATGGTAGGCTCCTTGCCATTGTGGCGGAGGTGGGCGGTAGGGAGGATGCTGAACAGGAGTGGAGGAGTACTGCTGGCCAGTCGGGGAGGTGTAAACCATCCGGTATTTCTGTGAGGCACCACTAGATGGTCCTGGAGTGGAGCGCTTCTTGGCCTTGAGCTTGAGCATCTTATCTTTAGCAAAGATTGCTCGATCAACAAGATGGTTAAAGTCCTGAAATTCAGAGGTCGAGAGCTTGTCTTTCATCTCTTCTGAAAGGCCGTTATAAAAACAACCTCTTTTCTTCTTGTCAGTATTGACATCATCCAAAGCATACTGAGCAAGACAGTTGAATTCGTGCACATACTCCATGATAGACTTGCTGCCTTGCTTCAGATTGAGAAACTCTAGCCTTTTCATCTCCATCACGCCCTCAGGGATGTGAAAGGCGCGAAAAGCGGAACGAAACTCGTCCCAAGTGAAGCGATGATTGGCAGGCTGTATGGCACGAAAGCTTCGTCACCAAGCGCCAGCTTCCTTTTGAAGTTGGTGGGCTGCAAAGAGAACCTTCTCATGCTGTCTACACCTCAAAAGATCTAGCTTCTCCTCAATGGTGTATAGCCAATGGTCAGCATCAAGAGGATCTTTGGATCGGGTGAAGACAGGCGGTTGGGTGCACAAGAAATCTGCTAAGTCATTATCACGGCTTGCTTCACCTCCACCATGGGGAGCCAAACTTTGAGCAATGGCTTGGAGAAAGCCAGTCTGCTCCCGACGGTTGTGCTCCATCACCATGAACACGTCTGCCATCATTGGTGGTGGTAGTGGTGGTGGTTGTGCTGCTGCTCCTTGTTGAGAGGATTGCCCATCATTGAGCTCGTCAGGGTTTCCAGTATGCACCATTCTGCCATTAAGGTGCACACATGTTAGTAAGGAGCTCAATAGAAGGTATAGATGGAGAGAACGTTAAACATCAGGAAAAACATTCTCTCAGACCACAATGATGCTCCTTACTTAACACATTAAAGGAAGCAATTGTACAAGGAATAAATTCACTTGTCACGAGAGCTTTTAGGCGAAAAGGATCATTAAAACAGAACCACATCAACTCTGTTTATGGACTGACAGCAGTCACAAAAGCATATTTCATGAACTGATAGAGTCTGAATTAGAACTAAAGTTGAACAACAAAGCTGTAGAGAAATTTCATAGCTTTCCATCGCTTTTTTACTTGTCCTCATACGAAAAACAAAACAGCAGTTATGAGGTTCTAAAGCTACCAGCAAGAGGCTGAAATAACCGTTGTGAGCTTTATCATGGAACCTCAGCTGAATGATCTCAAGGTTGAAATTGGAGAAGATTCCACTACTAAAGTCATTAAGGATTTCATTAAATTAAGCCGTTGGTTTGTTGCATAGATCATTAATATTTTTATTTGCAAAGGTTGATTAAATGCTAGAAGATGCAGAATGCGATTTTTGGAATGCATGAATGACATGATTCGCCCTACCATCCTCACCAAAATAAAAAGGTTGGTCAAATATAGAGACCATACGTGACCTCGGTGGCAAACACGTTCTCTCAAGACACATGTTAGTCATTTTCTACACGTACTATTTTTCGTGGTTAGCGTACCTGTAGAAAAGACCATCACAGGCAAGCAACAGTATACACAGAAAATAAAACTTTACGTCCCGTATCGTTCCATACGGGGCGTCCTCAAGTAGGTCACGTCTTGAGGGACGCGACCGTGATTCGCATCATACGGCAAGAGGTCCACACTTACCATTAGTTGGCGAATGGCTGCACTCCCCATTAGGCGCTAAATGTTTCATATGTCCTTCGAGACATATTCACTTCTCGTACTGATCGCTGTACGGGACACTCTATACTCTGAACCTCGTATGGATGAGCCCTTGAATTCCACCGCATACGAGTGCGTACCTTACCTCCTTACCTGGACGTAGCCATGTTGCAGGAATAGTAAATAACTGAATTTAAAAGCTTGAAACATTTTATTATGTTTAAATGGTATTTAAATGTTTTATTGTGTTTAAATAGTATTTAAATCATTATAAATCTATATGATTCAAGTAAAGCTTGAAACGTTGTCAAAAATTTATTTAAACCCCTCTGATTTTGTGAGCAACTCCAAGATGGTGTTTTGTTTTCAAAAGCCAATTTTAAAGAAGTTTTATAACTTAATTTAGTAGCCATCTTTTGAGAATAAAAAGCTATCATCGCATGTGCATATTTGGCACTTATGCATATCATTTCATGTTAGGAGCCGAGCTAACTGAAGAGGAGTTCGACGACGTTCCGTTCGTCGAGGAAACTAACTTTGAGCAAAGCTTAGATAAGCCCCGATGCATTAACTCTGTTTTGACTGTTTTATATTTTATCACTATATAGTATATGAATTATGTACTATGCATTAGGTTTCTAAGAGTTGATTGAAACTATAGATTGCATAATAGTACCCTTTACCTATGTTAGTTTCCTTGGTACGGGTATCGCGATATTGAGCTAGGCTATGAGTTTTAATTAATGGTAGAAGTCGAGTGATTGGTAACTTCACTCGCGAGAGCTATAGGTTTACCCCTGGTTCAAAAGTATCGCATGATTTGATAAGGTTGGATTATAAGAGCCTGAAAGGTTGAAGTTGGTTATGAAGTCACAAGAAATGATAAGTCGAGACCGGGCAGGGAAGTATAGGTTAGCAACAGGAAGGGAGTCATGTGTGCGGTAGCACTGTGTGTGTCGGTTAAGGACCGTACCGTTGTCAGCTCTATTGAGCAAGTTTAAACAGTACTAATTACATACTGGATATATGGGCCTCAAAAAATTGATGTAGCCTAATGTGCGTAGTGACTGGACGTAACCGAACCTCTCTTCTGGAGATGATTAGAAGGGAGAGCTTTGGGGGTAACCATGGGTAGACCCGGTGTGGTTATCGCATGGAGGACCACTGCTTGGGAGATGTGAGCATCGGACCGGTACTATGTATCATTGGGGTGAAAGGTTGCCTTGTGCGGCTTTCGAGAAGCACGTACTTGTTGTGTAATCAGGTTTCTCCAGCTAGATGTAAATCGATTCAAATTGCTGCCTCTCACAGTAATGAGTATACCACTTGTCTCTTTGAGTCGCATCGTAGTTAAGAAATGAAATAATAGTGAAATGAGAAAGTATTATGATTTGCTGGTTATGATTATTATAAATTGTTTGGCAACCATGATTGTGGTAGTTAATAGTGCAAATTAAATTTATATTCTCTTACACTTAATCTACTGCTAAAACTTGAAAGTAAGATCCACTTTTAGCGCTGGTTTTTTCAAACAGCTATCCCATGTGAGTCAGCCTTATTATATCTTTGGAGTTAGCTGTAGTTGGTCATGTTGACAGGTAAGACTTGCTGAGCATTCGAATGCTTAGGGCGTGGCTTTTGTGGTTTTGTTTTGTAGGTGATCTTTCTTTTTCTCCTCTGGACCAACTGACAAGAGCGACCCCCTAGGGTGGCTGTGTCCATTGGGAGCCCTGCTCGCCGCGCTGGGCTTCTTGTGTGCCGCTAGAAGATGCATCGTATGGGCTCGATGTCATCTTATGCTTAGTATCTAGGAGATCCTAATTCAGGTTATCGCTTCCGCGCTTCTAAAAATCTTGGTTTTACAAAATTAAGCAACAGTTTGTAGTATATTTTATCATGCTTAAGTTATACTGTTGGTTCTCGCTTCGCCGAGTGACACCTGATAAGATCCTATGGTCGATGGATCGTCTCATCTATGGGGCGGTCTATCACAGCTAATTGGAAAGTCTGGTGATCAAATGTCCAAAGAAGGTATTTTCTAGAGCCAAAAAAAAGAGGAGGACCGAACAGTCCAGTGGTCCGAAATCAAACAGTCTGGTGTGTATGAAAATGAAGTTCAGAGAAAGTGTCTCTGGTAATCTAGAAGAGAGGTATGAACTGGTCACTCTGTTGACATATGGAATGGATTCTAGAAAGAGGTTTCCACTGTCTAGAGTGATAAAGAAGTCACCTGACAGTTAGGTGTTAAGTGTCCTCGGACTGTCCGATAACAGGTAAAAGCATGTAGCTTTATGACATCACCTTTCAATGGTTGTTTTTGTGTTGGTAGCCTTTGTAAACCGTGGAGGGAGACATTGATGTGAGTGTCTGAGGTTTGAAGAGCTAGAGAACATTTGTGAAAAGTCAAGGGACACCAAGGAGAGAGCACATTTGCAAGAATTGAAGATCTTGAGTGCTAGTAGAAGAGTAACTTGAGCATTCATCTACCTCTAGAGTTTGTGAGGCTTAAGAGGAGTGTCTTGACATTTTACTCTTGTTTTGGCATCCTAGATTGACTAGGTGTGATGATTGAGTTTCCAAAGAGATTGTGGGAGCCGTCATCAAGTTTGTGAGTGGTTTTGAGTCTTTCCATTGAAAGGGACAACAAGAGGGAGCACTTGATCCTTGGAAGTTTGCTCTTGCGATTGGATACTACCCAGGACAGACGGGATGTCAGTGTCTTCACGCCGGGAGTGAAATGTATCCTAGAGATTCTGGGAATGGTGGAAAAGGCCAAGCCTTAGATGAGAGTGGTCTAACGAGGATTTGAGAAAGGTGCCATCCTTCCGCGACCTCCGAAAAATTATTGAGAATTTCTTTCTATCTTCTTATTTATATTCCACATTTACTTTTTAGCAAGTAGTGTGATAGGTTGTTCTTATATTTTCTCTTGGTGGCTATCGTGCTAGTGCTTGCTTGCTTTCATGTTATCACTAGCATGTTAGGAGTTTAGCCTACTAGAATTGCTTAGGTTATACTTGTAGTGATCAAGTAGTATAATTTGTACTTCGTCCGTCCCAAATTATAAGTCATTCTAGGCTCCTCAAGTTTTTCTAAATTATAAGTCATTTTCACTTCCCGAGACACCTTTTTCTTTTTCCAATACATCTCCACTCTATCTCTATCCTCATTTTCATAGCATTCTACCTTTTCCATTTTTTTTAATTCCCATGCCGAGCTCCAAAACAACTTATAAAATGGGACGGAGGGAGTAGCAAAATTTTATGATTAGATTGAACCACTGATTCAACCCACTTCTCGGTGTCCTTGATCCTTACAACAGCCCACCGGTGAATTTGGCCTAGTGTATGAATTAGAGGAAGTGGCCACCAGCAAGCCTATGCGAGGGGCTGTGGGGTTAATAAAAAATTACTATGTTTGTTGGTGGAAAAATGAAGCCACAACTCACAGGCTCCCCCTTGCAATAAACTAAGGCGGTAGCCTCCGACCAATGGTTTTGTGCAATAGACGGAGCAACCGCCCCCATAGTAGGCCGCAAATAATTGAATTAAACAATATTTCTTACTTCTTTAAATCTTTAATTGGATAGCTAAGTAGGAATCGCGTGCTGAAAACTTTGTAGTCAAGTCCATAAAACATATATATGTGGCACAAATGCTTAAATCATGGTTTTCTTTAAAAAAATTCAAGACTTATGATATCGATCTTATTGTGCATTGTATTCTCTTATATGATAAACT
Source organism: Zoysia matrella (assembly GCA_001602295.1). Taxonomy (NCBI): domain Eukaryota; kingdom Viridiplantae; phylum Streptophyta; class Magnoliopsida; order Poales; family Poaceae; genus Zoysia; species Zoysia matrella. The sequence continues at coordinate 50,567 of BCLG01002322.1, read as the reverse complement.
ATTGTGTGATGTATCAATATTATTATTATTATTTAATGGTCTATTTTTTATATAATAACTTTTGTTGGTATGGGTGGATTAATAGTTTAGATTAAAAACCAAACAAATAGCTCCAAAATATTCTGAATAGTTAGGTTCAAATTTTCTTTAATTCGTCAAACTTCTAAGTGCTAGGTAAGTTCACTTCTAAGTGCAGGAGAAAAATTTAATGTACATCGTAAAGAGAAAGATGGCCCAACCAAACACCTTCTAAATGCTATTTAGGTAAACAAAAACAAATAATCTTGTGGATACTAGTGTGCTTGGACAACAATAATCGAGTATTCAAGAAATCGAGTTTGGCACTAGGTAGCATGTTCACTTGCAATGAAAGGTTTAACAGTTAAAGTAAAGCTGCTGATTTCATTTGATTGATGTGGAAAGGTCTTGAATAATCATTATTAGCCCTACACCGATGTACAATTGATGGAGGTGCCCAGCACAGATGCTTGAACAGCTAAAAGGTGGGCTAGAACTAGAAGTTAATGGATTGGGATCATTGACAGTCGCTCCACCAGTAGTCACTCGGAGCAGTAGGGTTATCAACTGTCCAATCCGACCGAAGACATCCAATAGATTGGGACCATGGTTTGCTAGCCAAAAAAGAAGCTTGTAGTTTACCAGGCTTTAATTGATATTTCATTCTTCTTTTCTCATTAATAATTTTAAAATTTGATATTTTTCAGGCTCAAATAATTACATCCATGTAATGAATCGAAGAAGAGACGGTAAATAACCCATTTTGATTAAGTGTTTTTCTGAGTACTTTGTAATTTGGTCCTAGTAACTGCTCTATCTGTTTCACTTTTAATTATAATTCTATGGTCGCAAAAATTAAGGAAAAATATTGGAACAAAAGAAAGATGTATTAAAAAGAGAGAGTGTATTAGAAAGTGAAAAACTGCATTGAGAAGAGAGAAATATGTATCAGAGAGAAAAAATTATGTTGGGAAAAGGGGAAGTGTACTGAGAAGTGAAAAAAGGTGCGTTGGTGTTAGCTTCATGACCATTGAAGTTCCTCAATGGTATGAATGATTTTGGTTATTGAATGTGAACTATGAACTAACTTGTTTGATGTAGATTCATCAATACTATTCTCCACTTCTAGGAGTTGGTTGCTTTAAGGTTGCTTGGTTTCCGGTGCGTTCTTTCCAAGATGATGCTTGTTCAAGGCTAAGGATATTTTAGAGACATGTATCGCTTAGTTTTAGGCCTTGAGTCAATAAGAAAGCCGATACGATTAAGAGGGGTCGAGTCACTCGTCTCGTTTTACATGTGTTAGGGAGTATGGATGCTCTAGACTTTTTAAGACACTTGAGTGATCAAAAGAGGCTTGAAGATGTCAAGTGTTGCAGCGGGAAGCAAGAAGAGTCATTAAAAGGAGTCAGCGAATAGTCCAATGAGATCACCGGACAGTTCAGTGAAGGTTGAAGGCAGAGTCCAGAAAGGCTGTTTTCTAGAGGCAAATCAGCAGCAGCCACTGGACAGTTTAGTGAGTGTAGGAGTTTAAAGTCCAGAGAGAGGTGCTATTTGCAGTGGAAGAGGACAAACAGTCCGGTGGGTCAACGACCAGACTGTCAGGTGAGCCTGAAGATGAAATACAGAAGAGGTGTCTCTGAAAGTCCAAAAGTGAGTCACTGGACAGTCCGGTGTTATATGGAATAGATTCTAGAGAGAGTGTTTCTCTGGTTTGCTGATAGATGGAGTCACTGGACAATCCGATGGTGCGTCGGACAGTTCGGTGGTCCCAGTCACCGGAAAGTTTGGTAACTGCAAAAGGCAATCAGCTCTTTGACAATAGCTCCCAATGGCCGTTTCGAGGCTTGGAGCCTATATAAAACATTGGAGGAGCTGTTGTGGAGGTTACCTGCGGCCGGAGAAGTTGGGAGATCATTTGTAAAAGCCAAAGGTCACAAAGGAAGCACAAGGAAACATCTTAAGAGATCTTGGTGCTAGTGAATAGTACCAAAGAGCATCCATTCATTTCTAGAGCTTGTGAGGCTGAGAGAAGTGTCTTAAGCTTGTTACTCTTAGTCTATGGCAGCCTAAACCGGTTAGGCGTCGTTGTCTGAGCTTTCAAAGACTTGTGAAAGACGACATTATGTTTGTCAGCGGTTTCGAATCCTTCGCTCGAAAAGGACACCAAGAGGGTGCGTTCGGAGCCTTGGAAGCTCGCTCTTGAGCGAGAGTATTGTTTGCTATAGCCAGGCCGCCGGTGACCTCACTTTGGGAGTGAAGCATACCTTTGGGAGCACCGTTTCGAAAATGACAGGACGGACCAGTACTCCGATGGGAGTAGTCCAACGAGGATTAGAGGAAGGCGCCATCCTTTTAAGACCTCGAGAAAAATCGCTGAGCATCTCTTTCACTCATCTCTTTATTTTCCGCATTTACCTTATTGCTAGTAGTGTGATAGGTTGTGCAGTGATGCCTCTTTGTGGCTCTCGTACAATTTGACTTGCTTGCTAACTTGATAGTTGTTCCTTCTTTATCCTCTTGTGCCTAGTTGTTTCCTAGCTTGATTGTGCTTTTGCTTAGTCTTTTCTTGCTAGGAGTTGCTTGGTAGTTTGCTAGAAATTAGGATGAGATAGAAAAAGTATTAGTAGTATTAGTGCCTGATTCAAACCCCCCTTTTCGGTGAGTTCATCCTTACAGTTAGAAAGAGAGAAAGGTGCATTATAAAGAAAAAAAAGTGTGTTGGCAAGAGAGAGAGTGGTTTGATAAGTGAAAAAGATGTGTTTCAAAGAGAAAAATGTATTTAGAAATGAAAAAGTTGCATTGGGAAGGAGAAATGTGTGCTAGGAAAAAAAAGGTATGTTGGGAAGACAGAAAATGTATTTAAAAGTGAGAAGGTGTGCTGGGAAGAGAGAAAATGTGTGCTAGAAGGAAAAATTGTGTTGGTAAGAAAGAAAGTGTATTGAGAAGTAAAAAGATGTGTTGAGAAGAGAGAAATGTGCACTGACCGGGAAGAGAAAAAATATATGTTGTGAAGAGAGAAAATGTATTTAAAAGTGAAAAGATGCATTGGAAAGAGAAAGTGTATTGAGAAGTAAAAAGATGTGTCGGAAACAGAGAAATACGTATTGTGAAGAGAAAAAGGTGGGTTATCAAGAGAGAAAATGTATTTAAAAGTGAAAAAGGTGTGTTGCGAAGAGAGAAATGTATGTTAGAAAGAGAAAAAATTATGTTGAAAGAGAGAAAGTGTACTGAGAAGCGAAAAAGGTGTCTTGGAAAGAGAAAAAAAGTGTGTTGGAAAGAGAGAAGGTGGATTGATAAGTGAAAAAGGTATGTTGGGAAGAGATAAAGTGTATTTAGAAATAAAAAAAGTGCATTAGGAAGAGAAAAAGGTGTGCTGGGAAGAGAGAAAGTGTATTTAAAAGTGAAAATGTGTGTTGGGAACAGAGAAATGTATGTTACAAGGAAAAAAGTATGTTGGGAAGAGAGAAAATGTATGAGATAATTCT
>BCLG01002322.1:29357-47059 GCA_001602295.1 Zoysia matrella | reverse complement strand
AAAATGTATGAGATAATTCTTTATTTGGCCCTAAAAAAGTCACGGCTTCTTTTTTTGACCCTTTTCAATTTGAACTTCCTATATGGCCTAAAATTGATTTTTGATTCCTTATTTGGCCCTTCCATCAATTTTGCCCCATAAAGGTGTTAAGTGAAGGATGAAATTATGATTTTACCCCATAAAGGCGTTATATTTATTTCATTTTCAGCATTTTTTTTCATTGTTTGGTAATATGATAATTGTACAAAAATTGTTTAAAACTCAAGTGTACAGACTGCCGCATAGCAAATTTTATAATTATGATACTATCAAACCATGAAAAAAATGCTTGAAATGAAACAAATACAAAAGCAAGGGTAAAATAGTCATTTTATGTTCCACTTAACACCATTAGGGGTTAAAAAAGGGGTCAAATAAGGAATCAAAAATGGATTTTAGTCTATATAAGGAAGTTCAAACCGAAAAGGGTCAAAAAGGAAGCGGTGACTTTTTTATGACCAAATAAAGAATTCTCTCTTAATGTATTTAGAAGTAAAATGGTACGTTGAAAAGCGAGAAAGATGCACTGGGAAGAGATAAAATGTATTTAAAAGTGAAAAGATGCATTGGAAAGAGAGAGAGAGAGAGATTGTATTGAGAAGTAAAAAGATCCGTTGGAAAGATAGAAATGTGCATTGGGAAGAAAAAATATCTTTGGAACATAGAAGGTACGTTAGGAAGAGAGAAATGTGCGAGGAAGAGAAAAAGGTGTGTTATAAAGAGAAAAAGTGTATTAAGAAGTGAAAAGGTGCATTAGGAAGAGAGAAAGGTGTGAAAGCTGTGGAAGAGAAAAATTTGTGTTAGCAAGAAAGAAAATGTATTTAAAAGTGAAAATAATGATTGGAAAGAGAGAAAGTATATTGAGAAGTAAAAAGGTGCGTTTGAAAGAGAGAAATCTGCATTGGGAAAAGAAAAATGTGTGTTGAGAAGAGGAAAAATATATTCAAAAGTGAAAAAGGTGCGTTGGAAAAAGAGAAATATGCGAGGAAGAGAAAAAGATGTATTATAAAGGGAGAAAGTGTATTGAGAAGTGAAAAGGTGCGCTGTGAATAGAAAAATGTTTCCCAATCTACCTTTTAGACTTCTAAATACAATTTCTCTCTTTTCAACATAATTTTTCTTTTTATAACACACATTTTTCTCTTCTCAAAGCATCTTTTTCACTTTTCAATACACTTTTTTATTTTTTAGTGCACTTTTCTCTCTTTGAGCCTAGAATTAAATTAAAAGTGAACGGAGGGAGCAGTTACTTTTTTAACCAAATTATAAAGTACTCGGAAAAAATCATTGAGTGTTTCTAATCAAAATGGGTTCTTTATTGTCTCTTCTTGATTCGTTAAATTGATGTAACTATTTGAGCCTCACAATATTAATTTTTAATTTTTTGTAATGAGAAAAGAAGAATGAAATATCAATATAAAGCCTGCTACACTGCAGACTTCGTCTCGGGCTAGCGAACCACGGTGCCGAGTTGTTGGATGTCTTCGGTTGGATTAGACGGTGGATAACCTGACTGCTCCGAGTGACTGCTGATGGAGCAACTGCCGTCGACGATCCCGATCCGAAGTTAAGATGACTTCACCTCTGAAAAACTGGAGCCAGGCAGGGCTGCAGCGCCACCAGCAACAGCCCTGGATCAGCCCCTGTTGAGAGGGATCACATACGATGTAATCACAACTTTACGATCGATATGTACCTCTGTTATGAAATTACTGACATTGTGTAGTCGTCTAAACTATACAGTGACAATAATTTCACAAAAGGGATGGTGTATAGCAGTAACAATGTGGTAAAAAATGAAACCATAGTTGTTGCAGGTGAATGATCTGAGGGCGAGGAGACCGTAAAAGGCAATGTTTGGCGCGTGATCGATTTCCTTTTGACATGACTTGTTAGGACACAAGGCCCCCTTTTGACCACAAATCGATCGCGGGGCTCCGGAGAGAGTCAATGAAATTAAAATTTCAACTGGGACTAAAGGGAAAAGTGACTCCGATAATATATAGGAGGTGCTTTGCTAACGCATTGGACGGCAGAGGAGCAAGTTAGAAAAAGCTTGGAATTAGATGCACTGATGATATGATTGCCCTATAGGTAGGAAACCAAATAAAAGGGAATGTAGGAACGAATATAACATGAACAGGCGGTGGTGATTTTATTCGTCATAATTTATTATTTGGTCGAAACTATTCTTCAGCGAAAATAAATTTAAAAGGTTACATGTATTGTACCTGTCTAATACCCGCTTGATGTAAAAAACTCGAACAAAGCTAAATCTCCCACAAAGCGACGAGATTCCGTCGTCGTCGGAATATCGTGCTCTTGACCTTTTGAGAGTAGTATTAGTCATCCATGACAGCAATTGGCACATGAAGTGGCTCATAATCGACTTGGGATCTCATCTGTAATAGGCAATGTTGTAGCAAAGAAAAGGGGTGGTATGCACACGCTCTCCACTGTATGCTCGCTGGGACACTGAAGGCTTAGGGGGCGTTTTGGAGGGCTTCGGTTTATGCGGAGCCACAGAAGCTAGTTTTCATTACTTAGCCGATCTATAGTTTATTTTTCTCTTCTGTCTTATATGCTAGGGTGTAAAAAAATTCCTTATAAGGCAAAGTAAAAACCACATCAAAAACTCTTCCAAATGGGCCGGCTCTTAGCTTGCATGGTGCTCGGGGATAGAGCCATTGACAGCAATTAGCTAGCACACACACTTTGAGCTAAGTTATCGATCTATTGTGTAATGTATATAAGGAATAACCAGCTATACCTTCAATAATCTGAACTTTTTCCTATATATCCCTAATAATGTTATAAAACGAATATCCTTACCACCTCTTTGGTATAGATGCTTGTAATGAGCTAGTATATATATTTAACAATACTCTTACGCCAAGCTTCCCTGCGTAAAATATTATATCCTTGAATATACTCGAATGAAATGAAACAATGGTTTTTCGTGCCACTGTGAAATAAATTGATTTTATCTTAATTAGGAAAAAAGAAATGCCAACACTTTCTATTGCTCTTGGGAAAGAGGGAAGAATGACGTAAGAAACACTCTCCAAAAAAATCACCTCAAAATGTGTTTTTTGGGGTCAGGCAAAAATTTTTTGGAGTCTATTTTAATCAGCTTCTCTAACGGCTCCTTTAAATATATTCCAATATAATTTAAATTTGAGTCAAGCCAGCAACCGATCCCACACATGAGAGAATATTAAGGACTTCAGAAAGTTCTCCAGATCTAACTCTGTATAGGAGATTTTTGGGTAGATAGAGGATTTTTGAGGACCAAGAATATAGGGAGGTGTTTAGAGGAGTTGTTAGAGAAGATTTTTTTAAGTTAATGAAAAGCTTTTGGAGATGCTCTAATTAAGTCAACACCAAAACGATGACGGATGCATCTTGTGACTAGTCGGCAGAGATGATGGCTGGTCTCGGTTAATTGGCATTGGCAAGACGGACGCCATCGACGTGGTGTGGTTGGATTCAAGGGAAGGAAACGAGACCTAGCTAGGACCAACACAGTCTACGATTGAAGTCGTGCAAACCACATATTAGGTGCAAACATGCAAACTCATTAAAAAACATATTTAGAAGTTTCAAAAGATTCTGAAATGTGTGGCATGTGCATCGATGACATAGAGAGAAGCACGAACACAGAACGGCCAAACATATACTCCCTCCGTTCTTTAATTGTTGTCACTGTTGACTTTTAATTTCAACTTTGACTACTCATTTTATTTAAAAAATAAATTCAAATATATGATTAAAATATATCTAATAGTAAACTAAATTATAATAACATATATGATATTCATCAAACTTTTTTGAATAAAATAAATAATCAAAGTTGAAATTAAAAATCAACAGTGACACCGATTAAAGAACGGAGGGAGTATTTGTTTAAAACATATGGCACTATTTACTATTTTATCAGTTACCACATTTGGATCATCATGTTATCATTTTTCATATCTTTTTAAAACACTGTACATAGCCCAAAATTAACATCGGCAGGTGGTTTGCTAAAAATCCCATACCGTAAGAGTGTTGGTTGGCAAAATCAGTAACAAACCGCCAGCTGTTATTTCTCATTTTTAGAACAGATGGCTGATTGTTAATTTTATTTCATTTTATTGTTAGACGGGTCAATCATTATAACTTCCTTATTTGCAACCAACATTTCGTCAGCGGCCTAAAGCCTGCCCTAAAATGTTCAAAGTAAATCTGACTACGCGTGCCCCCACATCTCACCAGCCACCTCCAAACTTTCCCCTTGCCGGTCGTCCCCCTCCCCGCCACCACCCCCTACCCTCTCCAACCCTGGCTCTTACCACCCCTCGACGGCTGCGGCGGCCGCCCTATTTGTCATTGGTCCCCACTCTACACCTTGATTGCCTTGAGTCGTTGCCCGCTTCCACCCCCAATCACTCTCCCCCTTGCCGGCCATCGCAACCCTCACCCTCCTCGTCGATGGCAGCCACCGTCTGTCATCCCCCTCACCCTCCTTGTTGATGGCAGCCGGCGTTCGTCACCTTCCGCCTCGTCGGCCCCTACCCTCAAGTCGCTTTCAAATGACCGCCCACGAGACACTACTCCCATCACATATCTGTCCATCCGGCACCCCCACCACATCTATTCATATGCATCTTTTCAATTTTTTTTAAACTTCTAAATATGTTTTTAATTGAGTTTGTCAGGTTGCATTTAATATATGGTTTGCGCTATTTATTTTGCCACTCTACCGAGAAGAAGTAGGATGCCACAAAATTTCGGTGGAAGATCACTAAAGTGAGACATACAATACCGTTGGATCAAGTTACTATGCTCAACAGATCAGTCACTTGCGGGTGGACCTGAACGGGGCTGCCATGGCTCCTACCCCCTCCATCGGCTATACTCTGCCTCTGAGCGTCAGAGCAGTCTGCTCTGAAATGCATGCAGCCCCTGTATCCAGGACAATATACTAGCGTGAGCAACGATGCTGCTGGCCTGCTAGGGATGGGAACAAAGTGACACGTGGAGGCGGTGATGACTCACTTGACGCGCGCCATATTAGGACATTAATGAAGTGTATCCATGTTCAAATATGGTAGGGATAGGAAGTGCTACTGGGCTGCTAGGGTTCTCAAGAGCCTTCGCTGATGCAGTCTGTGATAATTTATTTTTTGCTGAATTTGGATGGTAGTAGCTCGAAACTAATATTTATATTTCAAAAAGAATATCTACTGGATTTCTTAAGATATAGCATCTATTTCTGATCCGTTTCGTGACCATCTTTATTCTTTCTTGGTTTCGTATTGGGTCAACTGAAGACCCTGGCTTGACTTGTCATTCCAATTTTGGTCTAGTAGCTTCTATGAATAATTTTTGCAACGGCTAGGAAAAGTAGCACCTAATTTATTTTGTTGGCATGCATGAAATAATTGTGTGCAATAAAGGACGGCTACTGACCTTTTTTTTCCTTCATAAATAGTCGCCGTTGCCACAGCTACACTCCCCAGGTTTCAGGCCAGGAACTCTCAGTATCGACCAAATGTTCCATTTCTCCTACGTTTTCCTTCTTGGTTTCTTGAGAGATTAGCCGCGTCTCAGTGTCCGTCATCGATCACGTCCCACACATCATGGCACGCCTTGACGCGCGCGTCGAGGAAGTTGAGCTGAGCGCCGGCGGCGAGCGTGGAGACTGCCCCGTGGAGTCACCGCAGTCAAAGCAGCTGGTCGATGACGACGGCAGGCCGCTGCGCAACGGCACGCTGTGGACGGCGAGCGCGCACATCATCACGGCGGTGATTGGCTCCGGCGTGCTGTCGCTGGCGTGGGGCGTCGCGCAGCTGGGCTGGGTGGCGGGCCCCGCCGTGATGGTGCTCTTCGCCGCCGTCATCTGCTACACCTCCACGCTCCTCGCCGAGTGCTACCGCTCCGGCGACCCTGTGTTCGGCCAGCGCAACCGGACGTACATCGACGCCGTGCGCGCCGCCTTGGGCAGCTCGCAGGAGAGGCTGTGCAGCGCCATGCAGCTGTCCAACCTCTTCGGCATCGGCATCGGGGTCACCATCGCGGCCTCCGTCAGCATGAGGTAAGTAATTAATTCCCCCAAAACCGTCCTGCATGTCTGCATCCACATCAAGATGAGCAGATCTGTCATGTGCTCGTGCATGCTTCATGAGCAGGGCGATCAAGAGGGCCGGATGCTTCCACTGGATGGGACACAAGGACCCGTGCCACGCCTCCACCAGTCCGTACATCGCCATGTTTGGAGTCATGCAGATCGTCTTCTCGCAGATCCCCGACCTGCACAAGGTGTGGTGGCTCTCTACCGTCGCCACTATCATGTCCTTCTCCTACTCCGCTGTCGGCATCTCCCTTGGCATCGCACAGATCATTGGTAAGAGGGGGCCGTCTACGTTCAGATACGGCGAATGTGTAGAACAAATAATTTTTTATTCGTAAATTCTTCTGAGATGTTTGTGAGATTTGCAGTAAATGGAGGAATAAAGGGAAGCATCACGGGGGTAATCAGCGCCGGCGCTGGAGTTACTGTGATGCAGAAAGTATGGCGCAGTCTCCAGGCCTTCGGCAACATCGCCTTCGCCTATGGGTTCTCCCTCATCCTGCTTGAGATCCAGGCAAGTCACCAACCATGGCCTATTAATGATTGCTAGTAGCTTATTTAAGTCTCTGGTCGTCGCTAGTCAAGTAGTGGACGTTTACATCCATTTCCTATTCAGGACACAATAAAGTCACCGCCGCCATCCGAGGCTAAGGTGATGAAGAAGGCGACGGCGCTGAGCGTGGCCGTGACGACGGTGATCTACCTGCTGTGCGGTTGCGTGGGGTACGCGGCCTTCGGCACCGACGCGCCGGACAACCTCCTCACGGGCTTCGGGTTCTACGAGCCCTTCTGGCTGCTCGACGTGGCGAACGCCGCCGTCGTGGTGCACCTCGTCGGCACGTACCAGGTGATGAGCCAGCCGGTCTTCGCTTACGTCGAGCGGCGCGCCGCCGCCGCGTGGCCCGGCAGTGCGCTCGTCCGAACCAGAGACCTCCGGTTGGGGCCAGTCGCGTTCGCCGCGAGCCCGCTCCGGCTGGTCTGGCGAACGATGTACGTGTGCGTGACCACCGCCGTGGCCATGCTGCTGCCCTTCTTCGGCTCCGTGGTCGGGCTCATCGGAGCGCTCTCCTTCTGGCCGCTGACCGTGTACTTCCCCGTGGAGATGTACGTCGCTCAGCGGGGAGTGGCCCGGTGGAGTGCGCGTTGGGTGCTCTTGCAGTCTCTCAGTGCCGGATGCTTCGTTGTGTCCGTTTCAGCGGCGGCCGGGTCCATCGCCGGCGTGGTCGATGCGTTCAAGGCACAGAGCCCGTTCTGCTGGACGTGCTGACGGAACGATAACTTGTTCGAGGAATGGCTCTGACTGACCATTAAACGCAACCGCGTGGCATCTTTTATCGTTATGTTATAAGGTAGCAGCTTTATTTCCGATGACATTTACCAAAACTTCAAGCAAACAAATCTGTTTGCATTTCGCAGGGACAGTAATTCTGCTGTTCTGTATGATTCCGAAAATTTACATCCTTATCTTCGCTGAAATTTAGGGGTCCTGTCAAACCTTATGAATTTTAAAGAAATTGTAAAAGAATCAGTCCAATTGCATATAAAAACATAGGATTGCGGAATTTATTCCGCAATCCGAAATGGGCCTTAGTGTTTGTCGCTTTATGGAATGCTAATACTTTTTTTGCAAATTCAGTTATTTTCCACTTGAGGATTTCATTGATGCAATTAAGTTCCTATTCAGTAGAACTTCTCAAAGTACTTTTGCTTCAGGTTGTGAACAAAACCGTTGCAATAAAAGTGCTATATCCTTCCCTCTGAAACACTTCTCGAATTTGCATTAAGAGTAGCATCTTATGCCTATTTGAGCGCAGATGGGGCACAGAAGTGGCGCGGCATGGATTTAAGCTCCATGGCAAACATTGATAGTGGTCCTCAAGTTGGGGAAGGGTGACGAGGTAGGGTTTCGACCGATGGTGGGGTTTTTATAGGTGGCCGAGGACGAGGGTGACCTCTTGTGGATGACAGCATGTTTGATTATTGTTTTTATTTAAAAAATTTATACAGATATAATAAACAAAGAGTAAATTTCACAAAACCGCATGTATTTTGTCAATAGTATCACAAAACTATATATTTAAGCTATATTTTCATAAAACTACAGATTTTATATCTAATTTATCACAAAACTAAAGGTATTGTATCTAATTTATCACAAAACTATATATTCTATACACGTCTTTGAAATTACTGTAGCAAATATGTAGTTTTCTGAAATTCTAACTTAAATCTATAGTTTTATGATAATATAGCCTGTAGTTTTATGAAATTTACTCATAAACAAATGACACTTAAAATGTTTCTAATAACAAACCAAATCACTAAACAATATTTTTATTTTTTTTTTGAATAAAATGAATAGTCAAACTTGGTATTTATAAAACTTAAAAGACGACTAAGGGAGTAGTAACTATTTCCCCAAGTATAGGTTTTTTTTTTTGCAATTTTGTACAAAGGAGATCGTTTTCTTGCCTGCGGGGCTTGATTAGAGAAGGGCATGATCCGCTTCCTGCTGGTCAACAAGTGAGAGCATTCGCTGATTCATGCAGACCAGAGCCGAACATGACGCACCAAACCTTATGACAAGTTTCTCAATGCCGTTGATAGTGGCCAAAATGTTTGGAGCTGAATACAAAAGAAAACATTAGGAAAAAACATAAGTATTAATATGCATCAAAATAACTCAACATTGGTTTGGATAAAATAATGCAATTAATAATTTTCACAACACCGCTGGGTAGAAGTGAAAATAAAACATGAAAATTACGACAAGTAACTAACAACAACGTTGGCTAGAAATTAATTATAAGTTATCGGAATAAAATACTAAATAATATCCTCTAAAGAAATATTCCGTTGGTTCAATTTAATTTATGGAATAAAATAATACGCAGCAGAAAAATAATCATAATTATCAGGCACTTAATTATCTAATTAATTTAATCATTAGCATCATAAAATGTGAATATAGAATAAATAAAATGCATTATTTTGGCATAAAACAGCACCGCCTATACTGTGTGGCCCATAATAAATCTATCCTAAACATTATATTTCGGCCTGCTAAAAGTTACATAATTAAATCCAGCCCGTTAGGAAATATGGTCCATGAAAAGCCCACATGTAAATACACTGGAAATCCTGACCATGCCTGCACCCCGGTGCTTACTGCCCAGCCCAAACATAAGTAGGGATCTAATTTAAGCCGTTGGATTGGAATTGACGGCCAAGATTCAATGAATGGAATATAAAAACCGTGTTCTTCGGTCAGGGTCCCAAACCCTAAAGCATTCTATCCTGAAAAAATGGACCAAAAAGAGCGGAGCGCTCGGGGCGGCGCATGGCCGAGCCAGCGCACGGTGCACGAGGTGCAGCATGCGAATGGCGCAAGCACGCGACGCAGCGTGGGGCGAGGCCCGCGGCCTTAGAGTCGGCGACCAAGCGACGCAGGGCATGGGGCACGACGTGTGCGCGTGGCACAAACAAGGCCCGTAGGTGCGCAGCCAGCCCAAAGCACAGCCAAGCCGGCAGTTGGGGCCGAGTCAACATAGGGGGCAGCAGCCCCTTGGCACGTGGTCGAGCCAGACGGAGCTGGCATTCAAGACCAGCGGCGCCCTAAGATCAGCAAAGGTTTGATCTACTCGATTTGCTTTCAATTTTGGGGATTTTCTTTGGGGTAGTGCTCGGATCTGATAAAACATGATGGGTTTTTGTTCGGTTCCTCTTGATTTTGTTCTAATCCCCTTGCAGCCTTAATCAAGTCTAATCCAAAGCAAATCGGGTCATAGGGGTCATGCAGAGACTAGATCGGTGAAAGATACCAAATGTAGGAACTAATTTCGCATCATTAACAACTTAAACCCAAAATCTACAACTAGCCTCATGCATAACCACCAAGAGGGAGATGGGGAAAAGGGTATACCATCTCCAGACGAAGCCATAGGGGCCAGCGAAGCCCCGTGCCTGCGTGATGCAGGTGTGGTGGCGGATCTCACAGGGCAGCGGCGTCCTTCGGGCTCCACCTACACTGCCCCTGTACGGGAGTCGTCGTCATCATCTTGCAGGCAGCCTTCCCCTCGTTAGCAGCACTCTGAGGATCGGTTAGGGTTGAGGGAATGTCAGGGAGAGGCAAATCTCTGGCACTCGTTGGACTTCCAGAGACGCTGGATCGCCCTTCTTTTCATAGCGCTATTGCGAGAGGGGGCCGCAACCAATGGAGTTGACTGTGCCTCCGATCATGGTGCGAGTTTCCTTATTTGACTGATTTCGTTTCTTTTCAAGCATTCCTTTTATGTGCCTTCCCATTATTCGCGCAAGAATCAGGGCCTGGTGATCACATTCCAACAAGGTGCACAGTGAGAAGAAAGGGCAGGAGCGGGGGAGGAGTGGGTCATACGAAAGACTAAGGACGAGCTGGGGACTGGGCCAACGGCGCAATGGAGGAGGGAGATGAGGGATCAGTCTTCGATATGCCACTCCCGATCACCCCCGCCGTTGCCGGAGGCGGAGAAGGAAAGGCGACGCCGCACCGAAGCTCGACTACCCTTCAGAAGCCCCACTGGGGAGAGAGGGAGATAGAAAGGGCTAGGAGAAAGGATAGAGACGAGGTGGGCCAGCCGTTGACGCCAGCTTTCCCAACCCCGCACTGCGGCACCCCGGACCTCCATCCAATGGCTATGAGCGACAGGGCGATGTGGCTCAAGGAGGACACCGGCCAAAGCTCAGGCTTTATATATGAGTCCTTTTAAAATAGAGCAGGTGATGTTGTTTCATCTCCTAGGAGGTAAGACACGAATTCGATTTCAATCGTTGATTTATATAAGGAAGCATGCACCTATTATCGTCACCTGTCAAAACTCAATAATAACTTTCCAAATTGAATTATTTAGCAATTAATATTTATTAAAAAAATTTACCTCCTAGGAGGTAAAAGAACAATTTAACTCTTGAGATCAGTGTAAATGAATGGTCCATATTCATATGGGTCTATTTTCATGTATGCCTTATATATCAGATCCACCCTTTGCAAAGGACCTGAATCTGCGACGCAAGAAGAAAATAAACTTTGAGGACACGAGGACCTCCCAAATAGTCCATTAACAAGTGAATCGATGGACTTATGGGACTCGATTCGGCTACAAACTCAAACTATGAGACTCAGATGGACTTATGGGACTCGATTCCGCTACAAACTCAAAGTATGATATGATCACTAATGAGAATAACCTATGCAATTCTTGTGGGTCAAAACCCCTAACAATGCTAGTGATAAGATAAAGAGATAAGCAAACTCTACCACGATAGCCACCAAAAGGATTCACAAAGCAACCTATAACACTACTCAATGACTATAAAATATGGAATGTAAAGCGTAGGGTATAGAGAATGCTCAGCGATTTTTCCTGATAATCATAAGTTTGGTGCCTTTCCCTAATCCTCGTTGGACCACTCCCATCGAAGTACCAGTCCCTCCCACGATTCTTGGAATGGTGATCTCTTGAGTATGCTTCACTCTCCAGAGTGAATCATCAGCAATCTGGTTCTAGTGAACAATACCCATCCGCAAGAGCAAGCCTCCATGGCTCGGACGCTCCTTCTTAGTGCATCCTTTTCGAGTGGGGATCTGTAACCCCGTACAAACTTAGTGTTGTCTTTCACAATCTCCATGGAAGCTCGATCACTGACTTCTATCCCCTCTAGGCTATGAAACAAAGAGTAATAAAACAAGATCACTTCTCTCAAGGCCCCACAAGATCTACAAGTGTATGAATGCTCCTATTCACTCTTCTACTAGCACAAAAAATCTCCAATTTTGAGTTGTGCTCTCCCTTTGGTGTCCCTTGACCTCTCACAAATTTGCTCCAACAATTCAGATCTTAGGTATACTCCTCAATGTCCCTCTCCATGGTTTATATAGGCTACGAACCCATAAACAACAATTGGAATATGATTTCATAAAGCTTTCTGCTTTTACCAGTCACTAGATTGTCCGGTGACTCTTCACATTGAACTGTCCGATGACTCTCTGCATTTGGCTCTAGAAAACACCTTCTCTGGACTCTGATCTGACTCACTAGACTGTCCGATGACTGCTCTGATGTTGAGTCTTGAATCTTCAACTTCGACAAGACTTTGGCTTTGACTAACTTGCTTCCTCTATCATTTTAAGTGCTTTCTGAGGTAACTTAGAGCATTCATATATACTAACACTTGTATGACCTGATGTAAGGATCAAGGACGATAAGAAGGGGGTTGAATCGATGGACTTATAGTATTAATTTTGCTACGAACTAAAACTATAATACTTGACCGTAACGGAAGTAAACCTAAACAAGTCTAATAGGCCAAGACCCCTAACAATACTAGTGATAAAGAAATAACAACAAGCAAGCACTAGCACGATAGCCACTAAAAGGAATCAAAAAACAACCTATCGATAAGTAAATGCTTTAAGAGAGTGAGATAGAGAGTGCTCAGTGATTTTTTTCGAGGTCTCGAAAGGTAGGCACCTTCCCCTAATCCTCGTTGGATCACTCCCGCTAGAGTCCCGGTCCCTCCCATCTTTCCTGAAACAATGCTCATAAGGGTACGCTTCACTCCCAGAGTGAAGTCACATATCCAAGCGCGAGAGCAAGCCTCTAAGGCTTGGACGCTCCCTCTTGATGTCCCTTTCGAGCGGAGGACCCGAACCGCGTACAAACTTGGCATCGTCTTTCACAATCTCCTCGGAAGCTCAAGCACTGACTCCTAGCCGGTCTAGGCTGCCCACACCAAGAGTAATAGGCAAAGATTACTCATCTCAAACCCTACAAGCTCTAGAAGTGTATGAATGCTCCCTATCACTCTCCTAGTAGCACCAAAAAATCTTCAATCTTGCAATGTGCTCTCTTGGTGGTGTCCCTTGAGCTCTCACAACTTGGCTCCAGCAATTCTAATCAAGGGCACACTTGAAAACATCCTTCTCCACGGTTTAAATTGGCTCCAAGCCCAGAAACAACCGTTGGGACGTGATGTCATAAAGCTGACTCCTTTATGCAATCACTGGACTGTCTGGTGATTGGACCACTGAACTATCTGGTGACCCTTCTTCTTCCTCTGCCAGAGAAACACCCTCACTAAAATCTATTTCATAGGACAACAGACTGTTTGGTGACTTTCACTTTTGGATTCCTAGAGACACCTTCTCTGGACTTCAGCTTCTGGCTCACCTGACCGTCCTGTCATTGCACCAATGGACTATCTGGTGACTGATCCTCCTCAACTACAGAGAGCACCTCTCTCTAAACTGGCTCTTCTAGGGTTCATCGAACTGTACGGTGACCTCACCGGACTGTTCGGTGACTAAATTTTCAGCTGCTCTTGAGCTCCTGTCTTCGACTTCGCTTCCTCTACCATCTTTAGTGCTTTCTGAGGATTTAAGGAGCATTCACGCTCTCTAACACTTGTATGACATGAGATAAATGATCTTACCCCCCTTAATACTACCGGCGATTTTATGGACTCTCTAGCTAGTCCTTAGTCTTGGTCCTTTGGCTCCCGACAACTCCTCTTCTAGGGATCGTCCTTGTCATCCACCGAGGAAGCCTACCATGTTGATGTAGAATTGGCGGGGTGGTACCTACAACACAATGGTTACCTATGATGTCTACTCAATCACCAAAATCAAATCATACCTTTTAGGGGACTTCAAAGATCATGAATCTTAAATCTTCCTCTTTTTGGTGATTGATGACAACTATAGTACTCACTAACAGTCCAAACGAGATAGAAGATAGAGAATAAAACGCATCTCGAAAGAACACTTACCCCCTTACCTTGATGACTCCTCAAAATTTTTTTGCAAGAGTTCCCCTCCTTTGTTATGGGTAGGAAGCATCGCTCTCCTCCGGTTCTCCTCCTGTTTGGTAGTTCTCTCCCCCTTTGTCATCTAATCATCCAAAAAGTCACCCAGGAAGCAAATAGAGAGGGAAAACGCTGGTTGACAAAGAATAGTGCACGATAGAGAATGAGATGGGAGCGCACATGCACAAAGAAACCTGCAAAATAGATAAAGCACTACGAGCCATTCACAAAAAAACACGGGGTTAGTCTAAAAACCGAGTGCATTCCAATGAGCTAAAAAAGTCAAATGAAACACAAACTCATCAAAATGTCACAAAGAACCAATGAAATCTGCTAAATGAAATCCAGAGACCTAACTACCCATCCACGGTCTCCCCCTTGACAGCTCGCTCTCAGAACGATATACCTCATGTCTCTCACACAACTCCTATAGAAGATATAATCCTGCGCGGCTGAAGAGCTGGGTGTTGTGACAGTCGAAGGCTGCTCCTCTGCTGCTGCTGACTGGTCTTCTCTTGGCTGCTCAACATCGTCGAAAGCACTCAAGCCTAAAGAAGACGTCGGGGACGACTGCTTGCCCTCAACTGAAGTTGGCTGATCTGCACTGGAAAGGGCCTAAGTTGCCTCATCTGAAGAATATCTGGCCTTAACCAAGATATCTGCATCTGAAGCTCTGGGCTGCTTGGCTGTGGTGGCTGTTGGCTCTGTCTGTGAAGCCTTTGGCGATGGCTCTGTCAATGCTGACTCAGCAATGGTAGCCTCGAAAGAGTGAACTCTCGGAGCAAGCAGAGAACTACTCACTGTCGTCCCTGACTTCAATGCTGGTACTGACACCCTCGGCTCAGCAGAAGCAAATAACACCGATATTGAGTAGGAGAAAACTGGAGAGAACTGAGATGAAATGACAGGAACACAAACTCCCCCAATAGTTATAGCTGTGCTGGTTGCCCCAAAAGGTACGAATAGTGAAAGCGGGGCCGAGAGCAGTGTAGAGAAACTGGACAGCTGCTGCTGACTCTGGCTCTGCAACTCAGAAGTGAATGCTGGCACTGAAGAAAACTGTGGCTGGTGCAGTAGGCTGGAGCTGTGAAGGCAGGGAACCTGGCACTGTAGTTGTCGAAAACGCTGGATGAGGTGGCATACCAGTCCCCTGGAGATAAGACATGATAGCTCTAAAATTGGTAGACATATATGAAACAGCCGCTGCCATCTTCAACTAAGTGCTCTGTGACCTCTCATGAAACTCCCTGTCCTGCCATCTCTTCTCCTCTGCAAGCTCTCTCTCTCCATCTGAAGCCGCTCCTCAATATAGAGGCACTCGAGTTAGATCCTCTCCTCAATTGGTCCTCTCTCGACGAATAAGCTCAGCCTGCTCCTCTCGAAATCTCCTTTGCTCCTCCTGCTCTGCCTGAATAGCATCCAATTTGCAGCAAGAGCAGGGTCAAGTGTAGCATGAGAGGTCGGAGTCTTGACCTGACTTGGAGACTCAATGCTCCCAGCACCCGACTGTACTCCCTTCGGAGCCTTAGTCTTAACATCATCCGAGGCTGTGGTCTCCTCTCCTCCAAGGGTGCTCTGTAAAGCAGACACTCGAATGACATTGGAGTCGGATGTCTCTGCTGTACTGAAAGAGGTGGTAATCTCTGGCAATGCTGTGTACTCCTCAGTCATCACACCCTCTCTCCTCAGCATTAAGCATATGTAGTGGGCAAAAGGTAACTGACGTGCTCCAATCCCCTTCATAGACAATATCCTCCATCTGAGCAAGCATCAAGTCTGTCAAGTCAAATATCTCGTGCCTCAGCAGAAAACATAGCAGCCATTGATGCAGAATAATAACTCTTTGTTTGTAGCTAGCTCGAGGCACTATCGACCTACCAAGCAACCCTCTCAGTACACAAGCCTCATGTGTCAAGCACAGAGGGTGCCTCGAGTAGTGCTCCCCATGAGGTGGCGGGAAAGCAATACTCATTGTCTCATCACTTGGCTCCATCCCTCCAAACGGTCTGAACGGTGGTGTAAAATTTGGATGAGCCAAAGTGTGGATCCGTGTCTCTGAAGATACAAATCCTAGAGCAGTCAAGATATCAGACCTCTCAAACTGGTGTGGCTCCCCTCAATACATGAACCGGAGATAAGACCTATCGAAGGAGATTCACAGTGAGGCGTAAAACTCAAGCACCACGTCCTCACTATACCTCAGGGGCTAGGTGACTAACTCTGACAATCTTGAAATATAAGAGATGTGCTCCTTCATATCAATCCTAGCTCCTCTGCTCAGTGCCTTCAAAGAACAGTAGCAGTGTGCAGCAAACACTGAGCTCTTGCCCTTAGTGGCAAGCTGCCTCCTGTAGGCCTCGTAGATCCTCCGCTGGAGTACTATCTAGAACTGACCAGCATCCGCATGTCTGCCAGCGAGGACCCAAGCAGTGAAGTCAACTCTCCTCTTGGCCTTGATGGCTGGGCCCTTCAGCTTCAGCAAATCAACCTCAACCTTTGCAATCATGCCCATGGCTCAGCGAGCTCTCTCGGCTCTAGCAGTGCACACCTCACATACTCTAGTCCTCTGATGTGGACATCTCTGTGTCCTCTGCTGTAAGCTCCTCAGGACTTCCTCTCCCGTCGCAGTTCTCAACTGCCTACTGGCAGGAGCTCTCTGCGGCTGCATCTCTACAACTAGAGGAGTGGTCGCCACTCTCTGACGAGTTGACCTCCTCAACTCCCCTTGGGACTCATCTGAACCAATCCTCAAAGCACCAGGCCTCTTATGTGGAGGAACATCCACATCCGCTGCAGCTAAGGCTCTGTACCACTCAGGGTCACCTATCCTCTGCCTCTTCTCAGGCTCTACGGCCTTGGCCTTACCCTTCTCTTAATTCAGTCTTTATCTACCCATACTGACAACTATCTCACGAACTACTGACTATGTAGTTCAATTGATCAGCTGTCACTACAAGATAGGATTAAGGGCTTGGCGCTTAACCTGTCCAAGAATAATCTAGACTGACTGAGACTCAAAACTGCCACTGACTCTGTTCTGTCCTGATCCATGACAAACTGTCACTGCACCACATAAAAATAAAATATAGGTTGTAAGCACAAAAGGTGAGCGACTCTAAAAGAAGTCCTAACGGTGGAATCAAGGACATATCACCGATCAAATAAAGAAAATAAGCACAACGGTGATATCGACAGACTAATGCCATAATTCATAATATAGCAAAGTATCCAAATTGTGACACTAGCGACAGGAGACTCAATGCCATACTAAAATATATGCAAGCAATGACCTCAATATGGCACCAAGTACGGAAATTTGTCAACTAATCACATCAATTGGCAATAAAGGTGAAACCTTTAAGCAATTTATACCATTTTTGCAATTAATTAACAAACAAGGCATGCGGGGCATTTTCGATGAAATGCATGAGATAGAATTCAATACCCTTGAGAAGAATGCCGAAAACCGTTGAAAATCACACCGAAACACGTCCGATCATCTCAAAACTAAAAACCCTATTGAGGGTTTTGCGTGAGAGTAGGAGGCAACGAAGAAGTTGAGCACAACGGCGTGGAAGCAAGCTAGGGCGGAGGTGGCAGCACGGCTCAGGTGGCGACGATGCTCTGAGGTGGCGCGGCGCGCGGTGGCGGAGCTCGGGCGAGGTAGGGCTCAGTAGTGCGCACGCAGAACGATGCGAAGCAA
>BCLG01002322.1:0-29288 GCA_001602295.1 Zoysia matrella | reverse complement strand
GGACGGCGAGCGGGCGGCGCACGACAGAGTTGGCGACGACGATCGGCAAAGACGCGCGCGATTTTTGGAAATGAAAAAGAAGTGCACGTGCGGTTAGGTCATAAACAAATTAACGGATCAGATTCAATGAGATCAAAACAGATGGCCGAGATTTCACCGAAATCGCTAAACACCGGACTGTCCAGTCCTTAGATGATTGTTCGGTGACTATGAAATTCTAGACTGTCCAGTGTCTATAGAATTCCAATTCCAGAGAGGCACCCGCTTCCTCTTTCAGTCACCGGACTGTTCGGTGATATCGCCAGAATGTCCTATGTCTGTCAAATTCTGCAAAGTGACAGATTCAAAGATATAGTCACCGGAATGTCCAGTGAGCTTAAAGAATTGTAGAATCATAGAATTCTTTCTATACTTCAAGTGTCCTTACCAAAGAACTAAATAGACACCACACTTGTCTAGAAAGGGAACTCTCAAACACTCTTTTGCAAAAGATAACTCATGAAGAGTTTAGCATTTTTACAAATCACAATTAAGATCGAACGATAAACACCAAAGCGAGAAGGAGGCTCCAAAAAGAGAATGTATGAACCCTTAAAGGCTCCAAAAAGAGAATGTATGAACCCTTAAATCACGATCCACGTAAATGGATGTTAAAGACCGGTAAGCACAAGGTTCAATGGGCATGAAGCTCACAATATTACTTTGGTTACTCTTTGTAGAGTATGTGAATCCATATGGTCAATATAGTCACTTTCTCCATAGAGTAACACGCCTCCTCCGTGGTTCCTATATGCAATGCATGCAAACAAGCTAGTCTAATGCAAGCAAATTTAAAGCATGCTATGTAAATGCAAGCAAATTAAAGATATTGCATAAAAAAACCTATTCGGTGCCAAGTTTAATCTATCTCAAGCTTATTCACCATATGCCCACCGCTTTGCCTTGAGATAGTCAAACCACCTTCTCAAACTCTTTCCCTATGCACATGAATATCTTAAGGTGGTTAGGCACCGATCTAATTTGTTTTGTTCTTTTCTTTTATATTTTTACACATGATGCATGATAGTGCAAACATCTAGTCCACTGAGGATTCCTATGTACCATGCATTAAAAAAAAAATCTACTCTACTATGCACAAGAATAACCTCCTTGAAAAGTAGAGTGGCGTTGTAGCTCGATCAACTTGTGGTGGACTTCAAGAATCTTCAATTCGCTCTACGGTCCACCACTTAGGCCTCCTCACTTCTTGGGAACCTAACAGAGTTTTGGCTTCCTCTCTCGGTCCACGATCACCTTGGAGACCTATATCTTTTTGATTGTCCTCTTATCATTTGGCGGTCCGAGTGGCTTGGCCTTCACTTTTTCATCCTTATTCCTGAAAAACTTGTAGTGCACATCCTCATGGAAAAAGTTAGCATTAGACATAATCTTAGGCTCGCTCAACTTGGGACAATCCTTGGAGCGGTGACCATCAAGGCAACACTTCTCACAATAGTAGTTATCCGCTATGAGTGGGACTATCCATTCAGGTATCTTATCTTGGTTGCCAATGATGTTGATAGAGAAAAGATATGATCCTAAGCCCTTGTGATTGTAGTTGTTGATGAGGTTCTTGCTTAGAATTTTCTTTTGAATTTATCTTCCTGTAGTAAGCCGCTCGAATACATCCATTACGGCCTCTCTCTCCTCCTTGAGTTTTGTGTAATCCTTCAAAATAGATGGCTCAAGAGTAGTACTCTCCTTGTAGAGGGTTAGATTACAAAAAGTAGAAGCTTCATTTAAATGCTTAGGAGAGTTAAGAAGAGAGTCAAGATCAAGAGCTTCATGGGAGCGCACCAATGCATTATGCTTCTCACTTAGCTCTACGTGCCTCGCTTTGAGATCCTCATAAGACTCACGTAATACACCATGAGAGTGCTTAAGTGCATTGAGCTCCCCCTCTAGCTCTCGAACTCGAAATACCACCACTTCATACTCCTTAGTCACCGCTTCAATCTTCTTGGACTCATTGATGATAGTATTGTTGGCCTTCTCGAGGAAGAGGACAAGATCATTGTAGCTTGGTTCATCATTTTCATCATCATAGCTCTCCTCCTCTTCCTCAAGATCATCTTCCTCTTCAATGAAGCCCTCACAACTTTGGGCCATCAAGCATAGCGGAGGAGGTGATAGCTCATTGGTGGAGCTTTTCATAGCAATACTCGCGAGCTCCTCTTCACTAGAAAATGAAGAGTCCAAATCATCATCGGTGAGCCACTCACCAACAATATAAGCTTGGTGTGGGGACATCTTCTTCACCTTGCTCCTGCTCTCCTTCTTGACAAAGAACTTCTTAAATTTCCTCCTTGGCTTGCATTCTTCATCATCACTCTCACTAGAGGCATCCTTCTTGCTCTTCTTCTTGGGCTTGGGACACTCCTTAGCAAAATGGTCTTTCTTGTCACAATTGAAGCACCTGGAGTTCCTCTTGGAAGATGAGGGTCTTTCCTTGCGGAATATCTTCTTCATCAAGAGTGCAAGGTCTTCATTATCACTCTCCTCATCCTCATCTCTCTCCACATTCTTCTTCTTTCTGTTCTTGCCATTGGGTGATTCTTGATCAACTTGTAGGGCAAGATTCTTGGGCAATTGAGAATCGGTGGAGCTACCCAACATGTGTCCCTCATAGGGCGGTGAGCATTCCTAGCATGATGTCAACGGTGAGAGTAGCCAAGTTGGCTTAGAAGAGACACATGACAATGGAGTTGTAGCTTGACGACAATATCCTAAAGAGCTTCCTCATGATCTCCACATCATCAATTTTTTTGAGGCCCAAAGCGTTGATCTCCTCCACCACTACATGCAAGCGAGAGTAAACATCATTAGCTTTTTCACGAGGTTGCATGGTGATGGAATCATATTTGTTCTTAAGAACATAGTAACGCTCTTCCTTGGCCTCGAAGGAGCCCTCTTGGATATTTTGCAATTGAATCCAAATCTCATGCGCAGTGAATGATGCATTGATTATAAAAAAGACATTTTTAGAAATACATCTAAACATAGCATTCTTAGCCTTAGCATTGAATTTAATAAAAATAGAATCAAGTCTCTCATTCTCATTCGTAGCATTGTTAGTAACTTGCCACGCTTTTCCATCGATCGACTCTTGGTAGGCTTGCATGCGAGCCTTCCAATAAGAGTAATCATCCCCATCGAATACGGACAGAGTCTTCATCCAGTTCGGCGTCCTTACTCAAGGCGATGAAGCCCGAAAATAAGCACTTGGCCGAAGAATAGGAGTAAATGCATTAATCTTTTTCGACAAGTTGAAAATGAATCGCCTTAAGTAATTCACTTTTCTTAAGAAGCTTTGCAACTCTCTCTTATATGTAGGTGCTTGCATGTTCCTAATTGCTCCTACATTAATCAACATATCAGCTATGGGCATAGGATACTCATCTTTAGGATTGGCTCTATTCAAATTTCTGAAATCAATGCAAACTCTAATCTTACCGGTGTTCTTATTTTCCACCGGCATGATATTAGATATCCACTCCAGGTACCTGCAAGATCTTATAAATTTCGCATCAAGTAATCTGTTAATTTTCTCTTTAATCCAATCTTGCATATTCGGGTTGAATCTTCTCATCGGTTGCTTAAAGGGTCCAAAACCAGATTTTATTAGAAGCCGATGCTTAACTAGCTCACGGGTCAACCCGAGCATTTCATTATAAAACCATACAAAACAGTCCACATATTCTTTTAGTAAACTAATTAACTTCGTTTTATAATCAGATTTCAGATTTTTGTTTATATAAGTTGGCCTCGGATTATCATCGCTGCCAAGGTTCACCTCCTAAAGAGGATCGTCCAATGTGAATCCTTGTCCTCTATTTTCTCTATAGCTTTGCACATATCGTTCGTGTTGGACCGATAGCGTTCCACTCTCTTTTGCAACCAATTAAGATTAGACCCCATTAAATCACATTATATGGTTGAGCCGATTTTCCATCGGCTTTACATTGACGGGTACAAAACCGTCTCTAATCACACTAAGAAAATCATAATCCGTCAAGTCCAAACCAGTCAAGCACTTGACGGTGTCATGCGGCAAAGAGATGATTCGGTTATAGCAACACAAGCCGATGCGTCTGTATGAACAACCTCTACATCATCACCCACCCATTATATCAAGAATTAATGCAATGTAGAGAGGACACATCTATTGGCATGAATCCAATCACGCCCTAGGATCAAGCAATAACTACCGCACACATCAGCAACAAAGAAAGCGGTAGCCATGGTCTTGGTCCCAACGGTGAGCTCCATAGAAGCTCCCCTTTAGCCTCGATAGGGTCTCCTCCTCCTACACTGTTCAAAGTTATGTTGGTCCGATAAGCTCGTCATCGGTCTTAATTAGCTTCTTAAACAAAGAATACGACATTAGGTTAACAATAGCACCGCCATCTACAAGCATACGAGAAATCGGTGTGCCATTGATATGATCTCTCACACAGAGAGGTTTCAAATGGTTCTTCGATTCCTCAGGTTTCTCGAAGATAGAATTTTTCGGCCCAAAGTCGAATTGTGCCATGATTTCTTTTTCCTCTACAAGCGAAAAATCGAAAAGGGATAAAAAATGGTGTTAACATCCATTCCTATCCGAGGTAGTGTAGGCTCATAGTCCAAGAGGTTGTCATTGTCGAACTCGGACATATCGACGTCTCCCATGGGCGAAGGCGCTGTAGAGTCATCTCCCAAGAAGGCGTCGGCCAAGCCAAGTGGTTTCAGAGTAACCTCCGCTTCCTCCGTTAGCGATGGAGTAGGGGCCTCGGGCTTCTTAACCCTCCACTGCTTACCTTGAGGGACTATTGGCTTGATCTTGTTAAACACCTCGTCCCTCTTCTTCTCTGCCTCCTCCTCTCGCATCTTTCGGAGGCGCAGTCTTTGGAGCTTCCTCTTCTGAGTGTGGGTCAAGCCAGGCGGACACCACCTCGGTTGTGTGTACTTGGAGGAGCTCTTACTGCTGCTAGCTTCATGATCATAAGAGGCCTCTTTGACCGGATTATCCAAAGTGATCTCCTGTGAAGACTCTCCCGATTTTGACATCGGTTGTGCCGATTTTTACACCTTCAAATGCACTCTCCTGATGGACAATGGTGGAGGGAGCAAGTTTGTTACCTTGCTTCTAGCGCCACTCTTGCTTAGGCACAGTTATGGAGCTCCCTCTTTGGCCCTCGATCGGTCGAGAATCCGTCCGATCCGAGATAGGGTTGGAGAGCCTTGTAAAGACATCTCCTCTCTGTCCATTCCACCTCGGATGAAATGGTGGGTATAACATCGATGGAACAGGCATCGGTGGCACGGGCATCTATGGTCCTATGTATGGATGCCACACCGGGAATGGCGGGCAAAGCATAGGACGGAACCACGGTGGCGGCACTCCAAAGCCATGTGAAGGAAAAGGAGGAGGAGGCTCGTGCACATTCACGGTTGGCCTCATCTCCTTCCTAGGTGGGCTGCCTCCCTTAGGTGCTGATCTTGACCACTTTATAGACCGATTATTCAAATCAGTCTTTTGATACTTGTACTTAGCCATGAGCCTGTCGAAGGCGCTTTTAGGCCCCATCTTCTGATCTATAGTTTTGCCTTGATTTATCTTTCACTTGCCCACTTTGGGATTCTTCGGCTTTGTCATCTTGGGCATTGGATCTTGCCTCCTCGAGTCTAAAGCCTTGGATGGTGACTTTGAAAAACTCTTGACCATCGGGGGACTTCTCGAGCACCACCTTCCTAGAGGTCCCTTTCTCACTCGGAGAAATAGGCATCTCCTCCACGATGATCACATTCTTCCCCTTGGTTGTATCGGCTTGATGAGGCCGAATCAACACCTTAGGGTTGAGCTTTAGAGTGTTGACGGAGAAGGGGTGCTTGTCGATATGTATCTCTTTAAGACTCAATCGTTCCTCATTAAAGGCCGATTGGACCTGTCGACGGAAAACATTATAAACATTAGTAGCGTGAGAATAAGAGTTATGCCATTTACGATATGCTCTACGCTTAATCTCATCCGTCGAAGGCAACGTATATGCAATCTTAATATATCCACCTTTATGCAACTTATCAAATATTTTGTCATACTTAGCTACATCAAATATGTATTTTACATCGTCTTTTCGATTCATATGAACCGGTTTGAGCGAATCACAAGCTAATGATTTGGCCTTAGAGGGCCAAATGAATTCGGTAGCCAAAATGTCATTGGAATCATCATTGGAGCTATCCGAATCATATTCCATGACGTGCATGCTACGGCCGGTCTTGTAGTCATGTTTTATTTCTTTGCTTCGGCTTTCTTGAGCCGAAGCCCTTTGTTAGAGGTGGGTGAGTGTAAGAAAATCGTACCCCTCCAACTTTTCTCTAAGGTGCGATCGTAAACCAGTAAAAGCTAGGTTGGCTAAGTCTTTTTCAGAAATTATTAAACTAAAGCATCGGTTCTTAATATCTTTAAACCGCCGAAGAGGATGAAGAGGGAAGCCGCATGTAGCCACCTTTCGCTCAACCCATAGGGCCGGTTCGAACAGGCGCACCTCTCCCGAGCACAGGGTCCTCCATGCGATCAGCACGTAGGACATATCTATGGTTAGACACAAGGCTCTCCTCCGCCGCCGCCAAAAGAGAGGTGGGGGTCGTCCAACCACTACGGCGTTTTGCTACATCAGTTTTCTAGGCCCCATGTCCCCAGTATATATTCTGTATGTTCAAACTTGCTCAACATGGCCACACTCGAATCGGTCCTTAACCGACACAGACGGGGCTACCACCGCAAAGGCCCAGCCTTCTCAATCTCTCCTATACTCTATCCCTGCCCGGTCTCAAGTTCATTCAAGTGTGAGATAAAGTCTAACCTATAATCTCGCGAGTGAGGTTTCTCATTCACCCGACTTCTACCGTTGATTAGAACTTATAGCCTAGCTCTACATCGAGTTACCTGTACCAATATATACTCAATAGGGGTAATTAGTACTATCATGTATTCTAGGGTTCCAAACAACTCCTATAACTTAATGCACAGTACATTAGCTATACAATACATAGTGATAAAACAAAAATTTAAAACAGAGTTAATGCACCGAGGCTTGCCTGGGGCTTGCTCACAGTTAGCTTCCTTTGCCAAAGGAACAACTCCACGCTCCTCTTCGGATGGGTTGGGTCCTAACATGAATGATATGTAAAGAAAGGGATTATAATGGCGTTTAACTTTAAATAAAATCACATGCGATGACAGCTTTTTATTTTCAAAAGACAAAATTTTAGTTGCAAAACTTTTTTTAAAAAATGGTTTTTAGAAACATAAAATATAACTTAAGCTGTTTATTAAATCAGAAAGGTCATAAAAGAATTTTTGAGAAAATGTCAGAATTTATTGAATTCAGATGGATTTATAATGAATTTAAATACCGTGTGAACACAATAAATTATTTTAAAATAATTTCGGATGAAATTAAATACAAAAGTCTTCAAAAACATAAAATTTAACTAAAGAAACAGAAAAGTAGAAAATTTCAAGATTTATTGAAATCAAATAAATTTATAATAGATTAAATACAATTTAGGCAAGATAAATCATTTATAAAAATTATTTTGAAGAAAAATAAAATATGGAACTATTCTAAAACAGAGAGTTCGACTAAAGAATATAAAAAGTAAAATTTTCAAGATTTTATCATGCCAAGGAATATTGATAATGCATTATTGAAATATTTAGTGATCTGAATTATTTAAATTAATTTTATACATAAAATGAAAAATAGTTAGCTTTAGAATATACTTCTAGCTGAGAGGATGCTAACAAAATTTATTTCATAATTTTCTTGGCTAAAATGAATTTTCTATGAATTTTACAAACTTAAACTGTTTTCTGGTAATTGAACAAATAATTTTGCAAATTAAAATACAATTTCCAGCTATTTTTGGGTGAGGCCACATGATGATCTACAGGGTTCCCCACACGGGATCCCACTGTAGCCACAAAAGATCCCGGCCGCATTTGAATGAGGCCACACAGGGGGCCACTGGGATAGCCGCACGGGATCCGTCCTTCTGCCGCACGAGATCCGGCTCCGCTGGACTGGCCGGCCAGCCATGGCCGAGGTGGCCGGCATGGCGGCGACGCTCGCCGGGGAGCGTCTGCCGGCGGCCTCGGGTGAAGTCCCGAGCACTGAGATGACCCACGCGGCGCGAGGAGTACGAAGGGGAGGTCGGCTCGGTGGGGTGCTCACCGGAATCGGGTCGGCGGCGAGAGGCGGCCGGAGGTGGACTTCGACGAGGTCGTGCGGTCGGAGGCGTCGACGAAACTCGATGGCGTTTGTCTCTACAGCTTCCCAGGAACCTGCAGAGGAGCGGCGCGGGAGTTGTCGACGTCGAGAGAGCTCGGAACAGGGCCGCCGATGGTGAGGTCGCAGGGTCCAGCGACGGTGGCAAGCAAACTTTCCAAATTTCTGCTCAAAAGATCACGAAACGGGTCGAAGAGCTTTCTTAGGAGGTGCGGGAGCTAGTGAGCAGGCTACAAATGAGAAGAATCGACGAGATACCGCCGGAGCTCACCGGATTTTGGGGAAGAACAGCCGGCGGCGTCGAGCTTCCAAATATGGGAAAAATTCGAATCTGGCTAAATCTGCGCGAGGAGAGGTGAGTGGAGTTGCTGTGAGGTTCGAGGGGAAGAAGGCGCAGCTTGTCGACGAGGAGGGAGGGTTGGGGTGGCTCGGTTTGGCTTCTCCGCGACGGCACTCCAGAGCGAGAAGGTCGCGCGGCCGAGCTCGGGTGCGAGAGAGAGAATCAGAGAGAGGCGACAGTGAACGACACGGAAATGGATGTCGTGTCCCCGCGAGAGACTCGCCCAGGGCGCGTGGAGTGCATGCAGTCGGGCACTCGGGCGCGCGTGGCAGCTGGAGGTCGCGCTGGCGGCCAGAGGTAGGAGGAGAGGGAGGTGTGAGGCTGACAGGCGGGGCCCGCGGGATTTTCCAATTTTTCGGATTTTCATGATTTTCTGCGCAACGTTTTGATTTTTGCTTCGAAACACCGTTCCCGAGCTCGAATAAAAATGAAATTTTGCAAGATGGTAGAAAACTTCAAAGGGAACAACTTTTATTTTGGTCCCAAGTTCAAAATCGAAACACATTTTATTCTATAAAATTCTTAAAACAGGCAATCATTTTTAAAAGAAATATTTCATTTGGGCCATTTACTTTCAAATAAAATTTCAGAAAACTTTCCTAAATTCAAGTCTTTGCAAAACTTTTAAGATGGAAATTTTATAAATCTTCTTCAAATTTTGAACTTGTGTTTTGAAATTTAAACATTTTATTTGAAACGTGAATTTGCTAGGAAGGGTTCAGCTCGAATCTGTGATTTCAAATTCGAACAACGTTGCTTCTTTATTCAGAAACACAGAGTGTTACAACATGGTCCTGAACGCCATGGTGGTGGCAATGGTGGCGCACTCGGAGGAGCAGGCGCTGACAATCTACCACTTGATGTCGTCCCTGCGCAACCCGGTGAACTACTCCCTCCTCGCCGACACTGGCCACCGGTACTTCCTCCACAACCCGCCGAGGTCCCAGAAGAACGGCGAGCCCGTGCAGCTGCGTAGGATGCGCTTCTTCAGCACCGTTCCTGGGATTCGGGCGTACATGACTGTCAAGTACAGGCTTCCCATCGAGGTGCCTCTACTCCCGTGTCGGCTTCGATGTTGCATTGGCTCACATAATTACATCAGATTAATAATTGAATGCCTTGGATTCAACAGATCCTTCACTTGGTGAACATTGCCCTGTGTGGCAAGTTCTCACGGCGCTACAAGGAGCTGAACCGGAGGTACAACTACGCCATGCACCTGATCGAGCTCTACGCGCCGTATACGCTGTACAAAGGGTGGTAAGAGACGGACTCAAACGTAGAGGAAGAATTTGATTTTTTTGTGCCTTTTTTGTTGATCACCGTATGTTCTCTGAGCTATGATCTAATCGAGGATGATCGCTGTGAAGCTTCGATGACATGAACGCCGAGAAGTTGAGGGCAAGGATGAAGAGCAAGGACCAAGACGGGAACGAGGGACGGAACTTTTGCTTCGATCCGAAGTCGATCGACTGGGACGACTATTTCTGCAGGATTCATATCCCCGGCGTGATCAAGTACCTCGCTGATTAGATGAGGGATACAACTGCCACACTGTCTGGTGGTTGTTCTTCTACTCCGTCTTGGGTTTAGTGTGTGGAGTGAGTTATTTGCCTTCTCTATGTAAAATTGTTTTGTGCTGCCTCTCAATATGAAACTAAATGCTTGGTTTGTTGATGGCCAGTTTCAATTAATAAAAATTTATGTGGGAATACTCCTCCTTGAAAAAAAAACTCTGCAACAGGTCTAAAGTATACGTGTGAAAAAAAAAATTAGATAGAAGTCCCGCGTCCAGTTCAACTCAATCTCAACCAGGTAGACCTGCCTCCCTTTCTTCTGGTCGATACCGTTACCAGTTCCTCTAGATCTTCACTCCTTCCTTCCCATAATCCACAATCTTCTGATCCATAAGAAAAAATACACCTCACTTGGCTAACGACCTGCCCAGTGAAGCTCTCGATGGTCTTGACGCTGTACCGGAAAGAGATGGAGCACCAGTAGCACTGGGGGTCTGGGGCTGAGCACGCAGAGGAGCAGGCAGGGACGAGCCGCCGTAGGAAAGGGAGCGGTGACAAACAAGAGCTCGGTGGCCGGCAGAGGAGCCGGAGAAGACGGGAACGAGCCGCAGGAGGAAGAGCAGCAGGGGAGCACGGGAGGCAACACAGAAGTGGTAGAGATTCGGTGGAGCGGGACACGTGTCTTCAATGCAAATGGGATTGTGGATGGATGATTTACAGACCCGCTGTAGAGAATTTCGGCAAAAAATTCTGTCGGGATCATGTACATCAGATGCCTTTGGGCCCAGAGTGAGTACGAAGACAAATGGGCTATGACCCACGGTTCAACCTGCGGCCCACGGAGGACCGCATCACGCCAAGAACGTCTCGACCTTAAAGGGTCGGAATCGTACGAACACCACAACCCGACTACCGGAGGGTTGGGGCCGCAAGACGACAAGACTCAACCAGCTAACTGCTAGAAGTTGACCCTTGAGGGTCGGCCACTGCCTTAGCCATCGACGCCTGCCAAGCACAAAGATTTCTAACAACGTACAGCAGGAACGGAGGAAAAGCATTACAGAAAGTGGTAAAGCAATCAGACGATCGGTAAAGCATCCCTGCGGATGGTAAAGCAAAACAGAAAAGTGTCATTTGTCCCCTACGACTGGATAAAGGACGTACGAAAGACACCGACAATCTGCTCCGATGCCAGCGGGCGCCAGACGACCAACTACGGCGACGACCGAGGCCCCACCTGGCAGAGGGCCAGAAGCTTCCATAGGCACCAAGTTGAATACCCTGGTCCAACCCCTATATAAAGGGGTACCAGGGGCCTTAGACAAGACAAGTTAGATTCAAGCCATTCCACTGTAACCACATCTGCCCACGCGTGCTAGGGTTCTTGCTCGAGTCAAAACCCTTCCGCCATTGTACTCTTGTTCTTAATTCATACGATTTGATCTCTCTCGCCCCTGGACATAGGGTATTACGCCTCGCCGACAACCCGAACCAAGTTAACTATCAAATCTTTCGTAGACTAGGTCATTTTGAATATGAAAAGCGCACCGATACTCTCTTCAATTACATAAATTTTACTGTGCCAGTGGTCAGAACACCATCAGTTGGCACGCCAGGAAGAGGGTTTTTGTGGTGCAATTTCGCTTCGCTTTTCGATGGCTTCGATTTTCGCCTTGGTGGGAGAGACTTCGATCTCTCACCTGCGTTTGGGAGCTTCGCGGTTGCCATCAGCTTTGGCCAGGCCTTCTGATTTAGAAGCCTGGATTTCGTTGCCGACAATGGCGGTGAGCTTCGCCTTCAAGCTCTGCGCAAGCGGCGCTTGCCTTGCCGTCGTTCGTCTCATGCCGTGCAGGGCCACAACTCAGCTCGGGAGTGTTTCATACTCAACGCTCCCAAGACCGCGGAGAACCCTACTCCTAGCAAAGGCCTCAACGACGACCTTCTCTACATCATCGCGCTCTTTCCATCGTCGAGGATGCCCTCCGACGCAAATCTGCAGCCGAGGGCGATGCTCCGAGTAAGGGTACCGCTGCGACGAGCAGTGGCGCTCGAGCCCGGGCTTGTTCTACTAACTAACAGATTATAGACGATGGTACGCTCGTCTTCGACACGCCATACGAGAACCTGGCGGCGGCTTACGTCCTTCACGAGTCCACCACGCCCGACAACCCCATGCTCAAGGAGACCTACGATCGTCTAAGTGTCTACCTCGACGGCACGCTTTAACACCCTGAACCATCGCTTCAACAGCACTACGAGGCACACAGTTCTCATCGGCCAAGCATCGACTGACGATGTTCGGCCCACTACAGCCATCGCGGTCGGGCAGAAGCGCGAGATCCCTATCCGCCGGCTGGCAACGTTCGCTGGCGCCTCGGGGAGCATCGTGACGCTTGTCACACGATCGACGCATGGAAGCAAGCCAGGAGCAAGCGCTACGTCGAGTCCAGGCGGAAACGATCTTCCTACCATCGCGGCCGTCGGCGCAGCTACGATCACATCCGAAGACTCAGTCCAGATGAGGTCGGGCCCCGAGTGTTCGAGTCCCAGATCCGAAGAGCACCTTTTCCGCAAAGATTTCGCGCTCCTACTAATATCATCAGATACACAGGTGAAACCAACCCTGCCCACTCACTCGAGGATTATCGTCTTGCATGCAGAACCAGGGGCGTCGACGATCTGTTCGCCATCCAGTACCTACCACTCTTCGTGTCTGATTCGGCTAGGGGGTGGCTCGAGCACCTTCCTAGGGACAGCATCCACGACTAGGCCGACCTCCGTCGCATCTTCGTCGACAACTTTTAAGGAACCTACACGCGCTCGAACAACTCTTAGGATCTAAAGAACTGCAAGCAAAACCTCAGCTAGTCGCTCCGTGACTACATCCAGTGTTTCTCGCACAAGCAGAACGAGCTGCCTGATGTGAGCGACGCAGACGTTATCAATGTCTTCAGCTGTGGCACGACATCCAAGATGCTCATCCATAAGCTAAGGTGTAAAAACTCTCGAACAGCCCGCGCTATTCTCGACATCGCCACAACATTCGCCACCGGGGAGGAGGCTGCCCAAGCCAACTTCGACCTGGATCGGACCAAGGACAAGAAAAAGTCCAAGGTCGACCGCAAGAACGACAACCACTCCGACCGGCACTCCGACCGCAGGGACAACCGGTTGGGGGCGTGTCGAGCAGCAAGAAGCAGAGGAACCGTCGACAAGATGAGGAGTTCGTGGGCGTTACCGAGCGACAACACCGACCCAAAGCAAAGAAGCCGGTCGACCACAACCACCACTTCGAGAAGATGCTCGACAAGCTCTCCACCAACCACTCAACCCCGTCAACCACACCCTGCGAGATTGCCATCTGATGCGGGCATTCTACAGAGGTAACTTCCGACTCCACTCTCGTCAACCTAAAAATCCTGACCCTCCTGCGAAGGAAGCCGAGAGCAACGTCAACAACGCCTTTCCTGAGTCGGAGGACTGCCTGATGATCTTTGGCGGGCCGGTGGCTTACGAGTCACGGTGCCACCAGAAGTAGACATGATGGGAGGTCAACCTCGCCAACCCCGCCGTGCCCACCTACCTCAAGTGGTCGGAGGCCTCGATCACCTTCGACAGATCCGACCACCCCGACTACATGCCTCAACCGGGGCGCCTGTTACTGGTGCTCGATCTGATCATCGGTACCATGCGTCTAAGTAAGGTTTTCATGGACAGCGGCAGCGCCCTCAACATCCTCTACATCGACACCTTCAAAGCCATGAAGCTCTAGGAGTTCGACCTCCGTCCGAGTCACGCCCCGTTCCATGGTGTCATCCTCGAGGATAGCGTCGTACCCCTGGGTCAGATCACCCTGCCAGTCACCTTCAGTGACCATGACAGCTTTAGGACGAAGAAACTTACCATCGAAGTGGTCAACTTTGCCGGCGCCTACCACGCCATCCTCGGCAGACCTGCCTACGCTGAGTTCATGGCCATCCCCAGCTACATCTACCTCAAGCTCAAGATGTCGGGTCCCAAAGGCGTCATCACTATGACGTCCCACTTTAAGCACGCCCTCGCCTTCGAGCAGGAGAGCTATGAGCTGGCCGTCACCCTCGCGGGGTCAGCTCAACTCAAAGAGATCCACAAATCCGAGGTGTTGGCTGCAACCCTCGACTCCAAGCCTTCAACCTCTACGTCCTTCGAGCTTGCCGACGACTCCAACGAGAAAATCCTCGACAACACCGACCCGACCAAGAAGTCCAAGCTCTGGACAGCGCTCTCCAACAAATAGGAAAGTGCGCTCGTCGACTTTCTCATCTGGAATTGAGTTGTCTTCGCCTGTGCACCGTCTGATATGTCGGGCATCCCGAAGGAGGTCGCCGAGCACTCTCTCAACATTCTTCTCGGAACCCGACCAGTGAAGCAACGACTCCGACGCTTTGACAACGAGAATTGCCGCGCCATTGGAGAAGAAATCACCAAGCTGCTAGATGCTAAGTTTATTCAAGAGGTGTACCACTCTGAATGACTGGTCAATCCTGTAATGGTTAAGAAGAATAATGGAAAGTGGAGAATGTACGTTGATTATACGAGTCTCAACAAAGCATGTCCAAAGAATTCGTTTCCTTTGCCGCATATAGATCAGGTGATCAACTCCATCGCTGGTTGTGAAACCCTTAGCTTTCTTGATGCGTACTCCGAGTACCATCAAATCTCTATACGCGGCTTCGACTAGCCGGCTACTCTTTCATCACACTATTCGGCTTGTTTTGCTACGTCACCATACCGTTCGGACTCAAGAATACCGGCATCACATACCAGCGCTGCATGCAGAAGTGCTTTCACGACCAACTGGGTCGGAACAAGAAGTCTACATCGACGACATCGTCATCAAAACCTGGCAAGCCGCCGGCACTACAAGAAATGTGTTAATCCGTGACATATTCATTGTGACGAATTCAAAAATCGTCATTAATCATGCAGCAGTCGTCACAATTTGACCACTAATCAGTGATGCTTTAAACTTTTTGTCACAGATGGAACGGTAATCATGACGGTTTAAAACTTGCGTCACAGATTGGCTTGTAATCAATGATGTTTTAAAATATTCATCATGGAATGGACAGTAATCATGATGGTCTAAAATTTTCATCACAGATCGGCTGGTAATCAATGATTTTTCAAAATTTAAACACTTTAGCCTCAGGTTCATAGAGAATCCAATCCACGGAGGCACTTTAAATCTTTCTGGTCTCATCCTCTTTCTTCGTTTCTTACCTCTCCCGCTCTCTCTATCTCCCCCCATTCTTGGTAGGCCTCCGCCATGGCAGTGCAGAGGCGAACATGGCGGTGGACAGCGGCATTGGTGAGGGGGCGACAACCATATTATTGAAAGATATGAGCTAAAATGGAACATATGAATTTCAAATTTAAATCACTATCAATAAACAAGCATATTCATTTAAAATAAAAAAGTACATTAGTCCAGAAATTATTGAAAGGCCATATAAAAAACGTACATGTTGTCTATTACAATGGAAAAAATACATATTATTATATTTAAAATAATTTTTATTACAAATTAAGAATACTTCACAAATGTGTTAATTAGTTGGAAATAAAAACAATTCGTATTTGATTAAAAAAGTCAGGAAAACTAGATTGGGCCGTTTTCTTTTGAGGCCCAAACTCTAAACTCCCTCCTCTCGCCTTCAAATTCACCGCTGCCTGCGCCTTCTCTCATAATCCAAATCGACGTCCATCGAATCCCCAAACACATCGCCGCCTCCGGCGCGCCTCCGACCACGCTCCTGCATCACCGCCCGCCTCCCGCCGCCGCCCAGCTCTCCCGTCGTGAATTCCTGCCACGAGTCCACGCCGCCAGCTCCCCATCTTGACTCTCGCACTCCAGGCTTCCAGCCTCCAGCGGCGTCAACGCCCTGGTCCCGTATGCACGGCCACGCATGGCGCTGGCCTGCGCGCGGAGACGCCGGAGAGCAGCGCGGGCCTGGCGGCGCTGACTGCTCCAGCGTGCACGGGTGCTGGCCTAGACGACGGAGGCTCGCAGGGGAGCGGGTGTAGAGAGTCAGTACAGCATCCTTGCTCGGCTGCCGCGGCGTGGTCCAGGCGAGCAGACGCATGGATGTGCAGGCGGCTGCGTGCACGTCGGCGAGCATTCGCAGTCATGGGCCTGCGCAAGCGTGCGGCCACGACCACATCAGAGGCAAGGAAGAATGCTACTCCTAGTTAGCTTCCACGTTATTAGCACTAGTTCATCTCGTTTCTTGTTTATTCTTCCAAAAATAATTATAGCTCCAACCCAATGAAGCTAATTTCTTAAATCACTGAAAATGTTTTATCTACTATGTTCTGCACTTAATCTTATACTCCTGAATATTATTATAAATTATGTTCATTAGTTCAGTTCAACTGCACGGTCACCATGCTTTTCCACTTCAATTTAACTAAAAAAGGGAAATGCTAATGTGAAAGATGTCTTACAAGGAAATGGCTCTCCAGTTGGTCTGATCCTTTCGCCTGCTAATAGTCACTTGCAAACCTTGAGACTTTGCAAGTGACTATTTGACTAGATTGGCTTGGTTTATTCTCTTTAACTACTTAATTTTGTCATTCTGACATATGATGTTAATATTTTGATTTGCTTGGTCATGCTTATCTGAAAGTCGCTCTTATTACATAGTAAGTATGTTGTTAATTTAACGCTTCTTCCCTTACAATTATATCTATCATAGTTCTTTTATGCCCTCATTTTTCTTTCTTTGTTGTTTTGTAGCTGATGAGTTGATTTGCATGACAACAAAGCCCCAAGGAAGAAGTGCATGGTGACAGGATCGAAGTTGTATTATATAGAAAGCTCAAAGTGGATGTGTTGATTGCAGGTCAATGCTGAGGGAATCTGCTGTGTTTAGTGGTATCCTTGGAGAGCGTCACCTCCACTGCCCTGGTGCGTATTCGCCCTGGTGATTCCTTCCTAATTTCTTCCTTCTAATTTGTTTATTGAGAAATTTGAGTAATGTTTAGGTGGCTTCACATCCTCCAAAAATTTCAGAGAAACTAGTATGGCATGCATTTTGTTTCGGTCAATCTGACAAAGATAATTTAACACAACATGTTTTATCAAATGTTGTATGAAATTAGTTTCTTAAATCACTTTCTAGACATTTTTAGTTGTTCTGCTTGCTAGAGATCCATGCTGATTTGCTTTTTATTCTGGTAAGCTAGGTCATCCTTATCGTCCTTCCAAATAAATCCTACAGGAATTCTCATTGGATGACTGATGGTGCTGCCCCTGAGCCGGAGCCCTGAAGTGGGGAAATGCTCTCCTAGAAAAGTTATATGCTTCAAATCCCACCAAGTTAGTGAAGCTTAAATCGAGATAGTGATGTAGCAATGATGTTTTAGTGTGAGTTGTAATGCTTTACTAGATCAAAGCATGAGTAATTATATTTCTTGTAATACTAAATCAGATTCTTTGGATGAAATGAGAATGTCTTTATATTTTGGGCTCAATCTATTGTGTTATGAATGCAATTGTTTATGAATTTTGCATGAGTTTGGCATGATTAATAATAATAAGAAAGCATAACTGTGACGATACATTCTGTACAATTAAATTCGTCACAAAAATATGGGCTTTAGCTGGATATGGGTTCATTTGTGACGTTTTAATTTGTCACTAAGGTACAGGCTTATCTAGGCCCAAGCACATTTGTGACTAACAATAAACGTCACAGATTTGTACCATCTATGATGAAAATATAAGAAACGTCACCCGCTCTAATCTATGACGCGAGATACATGATGATATGCAATTTTGTCACAAATTGAGTTTTCTGACTTTTTTTGGTATTCTATGATGAGTTCAATCCGTCATAGATTGCTAGATTTCTTGTAGTGCGGCCTCGTTAAAGACCTAGAGGAAACCATCGCCAACCTCTGAAAGTTCCGCATCAAGCTCAACCCCGAGAAGTGCGTCTTTGACGTTCCTTCCAGCAAACTCCTTAGGTTTGTTATATCCAAACGTGGCATCGAAGCCAACGCCGAGAAGATCGCCGCCATCCACAACCTCAAGCCCATCAACAACGTCAAGAGAGTCCAGAAGCTCACTGGATGTTTGGCGGCACTCAGCTGTTTTATCTCTCAACTGGGTGAGAAGGCCAAGCCTTTTTACCGACTCTTGCGAAAGTCTGACCGATTCACCTAGACCGCCGAGGCCCAGGAGGCATTCGAGCAACTGAAGACTATGTTATCGACCCCGCCGGTTTTAACCTCCTCGACCCTTAGTGAGCAGCTACTTCTTTATATCTCAGCAACCACGAAAGTCATCAGCACCGTCCTCGTCGTCGAGCGATCGGAGGAGGGTCGGGCTTTGAAGGTCCAGCGGCCTGCCTACTTCATCAGTGAGGTACTGGCTGATGCCAAGACTCACTACAGTCAGGTGGAGAAGCAACTCTACGCCATCCTCATCACCAGCCGCAAGCTCCGCCACTACTTCGACAGCCATTTCATCTGGGTGGTTACAAGCTTCCCGCTCAGAGAGATCATCAATGGCAAGGACGTGGTCAGCGCATCGCTACATGGGTTATGAGCTCATGGGCCACGACATCACCTACATGCCACGACAGGCCATTAAATCCCAGACCCTCATCGACTTCATCGCCGAGTGGACCGAGGCTCAGGAACCACCAGACCCCGCCGACCTCGAGCACTGGACTATGTTCCTTGACGGCTCTTGCCGTCTGAAGGGCTCGAGAGCTGGCGTCGTCCTTATCTCTCCCAAGGGAGACAAGTTCTTGTACATCCTGCAAATCTATTTTCCTGCCTTCAATAACGCTGTCGAGTATGAAGCTTTGCTCCATGGCCTCCGAATGGCTATCACCCGCGACGTTCGACGGCTCTACTTCTTGGGCAACTCTGAGCTTGTCGTGAATCAAGTTATGAAGATATCAAGCTACCGATACCCTAAGATGGAGGCTTACTGTCAAGAAGTTCATAAGCTTGAAGACAAGTTCAACAGGCTCGAGCTCCATTATATTCTACATCGCAACAATGAGGCGGTCGACGCCCTAGCCCGAATGGCCTCGGGGCGAGATCCAATCCCCGCCGTTGTCATCCTTGAGGTCCTCTCCAAACCAACTATCAAGATCAAAGATGATGCCATCGAACCTCAGGTCGAGGCGGCAATCGGCAAGCAAGCTCCGACCCCTGGGACCGAGGTAGGCCATCATCTCCGGCAGGTCCCAAGACATCTAAGCTTTTCTCCAAGACGGCGCTCTCTCGGCTGACACCAACGAGGCCCAATGGGTCTCACGCCGAGCCAAGGCCTATGTCATTATCAACGACGAACTCTACAAGCGGAGCCCAGCAGCGTTATCCAGCGTTGCATCCCTCAAGCGGAGGGTCTCCATTTCCTTGACGGCATGCACTCGGGAATTTGCGGGCACCACATCGCCCCGAGGACCCTGGTCCGGAAAGCTTTCCGTCAGGGATTCTACTAGCCCACGGCGGTCTCCGGCGTCGAGAAGCTCGTACGCTCCTGCAAAGGCTGCCAGTTCTACGCCCGACAAATGCATCTGCCGGCTCAAAACCTCTAGGCAATCCCGATTACGTGGCCCTTTGCAGTCTGGGGCTCGATATCCTCGGGCCTTTTCGAACAGCGCCCGGGGGCTACACCCACCTGTTCGTCACTGTTGACAAGTTCACCAAGTGGATCGAGGACAAGCCGGTCCCCTACATCAGTTCTGGCTGAGTCGTCGAATTCATCCGCAACATCATCTGCAGATTCGGGGTCCCGCACTCCATCATCACCAACAATGGTACACAGTTTACCGAACATATTTTTCAGGAATTCTGCGAGGAGTACCACATCCGGCTTGAGTTCGCCTTCATCGCCCACCCGTGGACCAACGGTCAGGTCGAGCGCACCAATGGGATGGTGCTCCAAGGCTTGAAGCCTCGGATCTACGATTTCGTCAGGCAAGCGGTCGAGCGGCGGGTCAAAGAACTTCCATTTGTATTATGGGGACTGCGAACGACCCCCAACAAAACTACAGGGTTTACCCCCTTCTTCATGACATTTGGAGCTGAGGCTGTGCTCCCGACCGACCTTGATTACAACTTCCCGAGGGTCCGAGCCTACGACGAAGAGAGGTCGGAAGCGACGC
Organism: Zoysia matrella; assembly: GCA_001602295.1. Lineage (NCBI taxonomy): Eukaryota > Viridiplantae > Streptophyta > Magnoliopsida > Poales > Poaceae > Zoysia > Zoysia matrella. Next base: position 8,947 of record BCLG01002322.1, on the reverse strand, counting down.
AGCAGGATGCCCTGAACCAGCTGGACAAAGCACGCGACGTTGCGATCCAACGACGACTACACGCTCGGCGCGTCAAGTGTCGGGCCTTCAACGTCAGCGATCTCGTACTCACGAGGGTGCAGGACAAGACCGACCACCACAAATTGTCACCCCCGTGGGAGGGGCCTTATGTAATCAAGCGAGTCTTAAGACCCAGCGCATACAAGTTGGCGACCGAGGACGACAGGGAGCTAGCCCAAGCTTGGAATATCGAGAATTTGCATCGTTTCAACGCATAACATAATCAGCTAAGTCTTTTGCATATCTCTTGACTCTATCATTTTTCGTTGGGCAGTGAAGCGCAGCCAGCTCGGCCGCCCTCCACCACCCGAGGGCTAGTCTAAGTATCCCCACCTGTGGGTCGGAACGTGCGCTTCATTTTCAGGCCCCGCGTCTCGATTCCTCGTGCTAAGGCTCCGCGCCTTACTTTCTGGGTTAAGTGTCCACACCTTTCTTGGTTTCCTCGGGGCCCGACCCCCCGACCGGCGTCGAGCCACCGGTGACCCTTGAATATGCTAAGTAGCGAAAGCACTCTCGTTCAAGTTTTCTTGGAGGCTAACGATCCGACCCGACGTTGGTGACGCTCTACGGCTATATCGAGCCCGACACTCGACCCTACGAGCTATATCCGACGCAGTCGCTTGATCAACGCCCAACGAAACTCAAAAAACGCTGAGTGCGAAGATCTGAAACACAGAAGAGGTCAGAAACTTGTGTATTTACACATCGTCCAAAGTGTTCATTGCACAGTCAGATACAAAATACTACTGCTAACTTCCTACAGATAACTAAGGACGCCGCTGCTGCACGTGAGGCAAGTGACCGAACCGCTTTCAAAGAAGTTCCAGCCTGTTGAAGTCGACGACGACCTCCCGCACCAACGGCTACACGTCGGCCTTGAGCGGAACGCCTTGACGATTCGGTTGATGTCCGCGTCCAGGTAGTGGGAGCGGGTCAGCGCCAGGGTCAGCGAGGCCCCGTCCTCAAGCGCCCTCATCACCTCGACGGCAATGATCCCCGAGAGCTGCTGCAGCATGTGCGTCACGAACTCCGTCGAGAGGGAGTTCTCGTGCACGCCGACAAAGATCTGTTGAAGCAGGCATCGGCCTGCGGACCTCAAGGGTCAGAGCTCGTCGGCCAGAGCTACAGCAAGGACACTATCAAATGACCGACCCCCACAACGATTTAATGAAACAAAAGGTAAAAATACATACCATCCCGCTCTTTTGCGACAGACTCGACGAGGCCCTTGGCCTCGCTCAACTTCGCCTGGAGCTGAGTGATCTTCCCCTCCTTGGCCAGACGCACCTCTTGGACCTCGAAGGCGGCCTGCTGCATCACCTGTAGCTCCTCTGTCAGTCGTTCGATCTCGGCCTCAGCGGCGACACGCTCTGATTCGATCAAGTCTCACTGCTCGAAGGATCGGCAACGCTCCTCCTCGGCCCTCCTGGCGGCACTCTCGGCACTCTCGCAGGCCCCGACGGTGTGAGCCCAGAGATCCTTGAGGCGCTGCACCTCCACATCATGTTGGACAACCTGCCTCCGAAGCTTTGTACAAACAGCAAGTTCCCAGTCGGAATCAGACCCTGACCCTCAAACGGCAAAACTCAAAAGTTATGAATTAACTTACGTGTGATTGTCTCCTGCGCGGAGGCAAGATCGGAGGCAAGCCTCCGGTTATCAAATCGCGCAGACACAGCATCCAACCGCGCCCGGTTGGCCTCGTCGAGGGAGATGCGGCTCGACTCCCGGGCGGTGTTAAGCTGGTGGTGCAGCCAGATCGTGAGTGCCCCGACGCGTCGCGGCCGGCCCTCGCCTGCTCCAGCTCCGCCTGAAGAGCATCGACCTCGGCCTGCAAGGCATAGCCTTGGTGCGGCTAACTCACTGCCGTAGCAAGATTCGCCTGCGAACAACAACACTCAACATCTCGACAAACAAGTTTGACTAAAAACCTTAAGTGTTCAAAAACTTACCCGACACTCCATCAGGTACGGGTCGTCGAAAAGATCTTGGCACTCGTCTGTGATGCCGAGCAGCTGGTGACGCCTGGAAGCCATCGTAAGGTTAAAGTGATAGACCTCGACCATCCGGTCGTCGTAGAAGTTCCACGCCCCGGCCACGGCCTCGGGTGGGAGATCGCCTGTCCTCCCCGACCTTTGCGCGTCAGAGGCCGAGGAGTCGGGTGTCGCCGTGGCAGACGATGGCATCGTCGATGTCATGGCCAGCTCGGTCCCTCCTCCCTCCTGCGCCTCGCCCGCAGTTACGCTCGTGCCGGCCAGGACCTCGCTCGTTGATGGCCCGCCGACCTCTTCCACAGCAGGCCCCTGCAAACCCTTGGTCGGGTCAGCCAGGGAAACTTCCGACCGCTTCCCGACGGCTATCTCTCTCAACTCTGGCAAGCCCTCGAAGGCGGCAGGCGAGACTTGGCCGGCTGGCTCTTCGTGAACCAAGGGTGAGGACGATCCCCTAGGGCCATCGGCGAAAGCGGTTGGGGACGGCGTGGGTTCATCCTCGATCTCCATCAACTCGACCTCCCCCCGGCATCCGGAGCCGGAGAGGAGTCCTCCCTCTCTTCTTCAGCGGCTGCCTCCTCCTGCACCTTGGCGGCTGCCTCCTCCTGGGCTTTGGTGGCCGCCTCCTCCTGAGCCCTGGTGGTCGCCTCCTCCTGGGCTTGGCGGCTGCCCCCTCCTAGGCCTTGGTTGCCACCTCCTCCTGAGCTTCAGCGGCGACGGTTGGGGGAGGCGGCAACGGTAGCACGTCACTAACCCCCAGGGTCGGTGGATCTTGAGCCTCGACCGTCGGAGGCAGCGTCACCGCATGCGCTGCGACATCGGCGCCAGTGTTAGCTCCCCTGCCGGCGTCCTCGAACGCCGACGTAGCGAAGGTCGCGGCTAGGCGCATAGCGGCGACCAACGACGGAGGCCTGTATACCTCTAAACATGTCAAAAACGAGCTGATCCAAATAATACTCAAAGCTAAGTTAAAGATGCAGGTACTTACACCTTTGATTGGCGCATCGAGATCATTCGAGTCCGAGGAAGCGCCGATTGGCCCGCGCCCGGGGACTGGACCGCTCTAGTCTCTGCCACTTGGACCGTGGCGGCTGCCGCCACGCTCCCGAAATCAACCTCGGCGCTTTCTAACCCCTCGGTCCTCGTCCTTTTGGTTAGGGGCAGAATCACGTCCTCAGATGACGTCGAGCTCCCGACGTCAATCGGAGCCACCGCATGCGATGCCGTGGCCTCGAATGTCGGGGTCAGAACCCCCGACCTTGCACTTGTAACCGAAGGGGCGTCGACCGGCGGAGCCCCAGCCGGTCTCTGAGCAGGCCACGCAACCGGTGCCGTAACAGCTGGACTGCCGATGGGAAACGACTTTGAGCCCCCGACGCGCCCATCTCTTAACGGCCTTCTTCTTCTTAGCCGGGGACACGCCCGCCATGCTTGTCTCGACCATGTCAGCCAAGCCGGGCGCGGTCCCCAACAGGCCCTACAACAATGACAACAACTAAGTCCTCGACTTCTACCTGTGACCCGACCCGAGCTACTCTAACAATTCGAATAACAACGGCAACGGGAAAGCAACTTAACAAAGTCCGACAGTCCTTGTCCAGAAGCAGCAGCCCCTTGGTCACCTTTTCGGTGACATCTCCCTCAAGCAACCTGTCGACCCGCTGAACAACCTCTCGATCACTCAGCTCAGTTCCGACCATTTCACGGATGACATCGTACTTCCCTTCGTACATACCCATGGGGTGGAGCCGAAGACGTAATGCTTGGATCCGGCGCCGCACGAACGTGGCGATAACGGCGGCACCGATCAAGCCCTCATCCCGCAGTCGCTGGATCTTGCGCAGCATTGTATCCATCGCCGCCCTCTCCTCGGCCATCACCTTCGCCTTCCAAACGTCGGTTGCCACAACCGGTGCGTTGCGAAAGGTCGGGAGATCAGGGTGGCGTTCTTCATGTAGAACCACCCATCGTGCCAACCCTTCCACGACTTTTTCAGTGACACCTTGAAGTACTCCTTCGCCTCAGTTCCCCGAAGCATGATCGCAGCGCCGCCAACCTGCCGAGCCGCGCCGCAAGACTCCAGCAGCTGACTGGCTTGGAAGAAGTAGCACCAAAGGGGAAGAGTCGGCGTGACCCCAGGTACGCTTCGCAGAGCGTGACGAAGATCGCGATCTTGGGGATGCCGTTGGGGTTGAGGTGGTGGAGGCACACGCCGTAGTGGAGCATCAGCGTGCGAAAGAAAAAGGTGCCCAAGAGCGTCAACCCGTGCTCGTGGAAGGTGACGAAGCTCACGATCTTTCCCTCTGACGGCGCCGGCGCCTCCTGGTTCTCCGCCGCCTCCCACTCGTCGGCTTCCTTCGACGGCAACAGGCCGGCGTTGTGGTACGACTTAAGCACCTCCTCCGAAACAGCGGATGGCCTCCAGGCGGCCTCCATCACGACGACGATGATGATGGCGACAGCGAGGGCGATGAGGATGAAGACAATCGCAGTGGTCGCCGAAAAGAACGCGGCGGCGACGAAGACAAAGGCGGCGAGCTTCAGGATTGAAAGCAAGCGAGCGCAAGGAAGCTTGTAGGTGAAGACAGCGAAAGAGCCAGTGGATTTCAAAATCCACCGCGCCTCCTTTTAAAGACAAAAGAGAAGTGAACGTTTCTCACCCCCACCACCCACGACGCGACGGCGCAGTAACTGCGCCATCACAGGTATGCGCTACGACGCGCACCCACTGCACCGGCACCCTACTCATCGACGGGTGGGACCGAGCGCTACCTCACCACCTCCGTCGCGATGGAGGTGACGTGCTCCTGTCTGACACACCAGTAAATGACTGACTGGCGCCAGTTGGGGACGCGCACGCGCGAACCATCTCGCTCCCATCGCCGTCCGATCAACACCAACCGACCGCTTGGATTGACCGATGACTACAATTCCCAAACACATTATCCGCCATCCACGTGGAGGCAGCGGAGCCATATGATCGTCGAAGCTGTTACCGATATCCGTCATTAACGCCGTGAGATCGAACCTCACGGACTTGGGGCGCTGATCATGGGAAACGGCCGACCCGTTCGGCCTGACCTAGGCACGATTTGATCATGAGATAAAACCGATCCGACCAGCTCAATCTAGGCATCTAACCCAACAATCGACTGACGATGAAAGTCAGTTTTGACCGACCCCGATGGTCGGATATATTCATCTCGCAAATTTAACCCCCGACCGATCCTTCGAATTGCCCGAGGGCTTAGGGGCTACGCTCTACAGGCGCGCTCGCGCGCCTCTGTAGGATCAATCATCGATGATCAAAGACGAAGACGAGACGTTCAACCCCCGACTAACCCTTTGGATCCACGACTGAAGATCGAAGCCTAAACGAGGATTCAACCCCCGACCCGACCCGACGGATCGGCCGAGGGCTCAGGGGCTATGCCCTACGGGTGCACTCACGCGCTCCTGTAGGATCCAGCATCAACGATCGACAAACATCAAAGATCAGCCCCGCGTAGCCTCAACAAAGACTTGCAAACGGTGCAGGACTCGGGGGGCTACTGTCGGGATCATGTACACCAGGTGCCTTTGGGCTCAGAGTGAGTAGGATGGCCTAGCTGTGGGCTACGGCCCACGGTTCAACCTGCGGCCCACAGAGGACCGCGTCATGCCAAGAATGTCCCGACCCCAAGGGGTCGAAACCGTACAAACACCACAACCCGACCACCGAAGGGTCGGGGTCGTACGACGACAAGACTCAACGAGCTAACGGGTAGAAGCCAATGCCTCTACTTAACCCTTGACGGTCGGTCACGGCCTTAGCCATCGACACCTGCCAAGCACAGAAATTCTTGACAACGTACAGCAGAAGGTAAAGCAATCTTGCCGGAGGAAAAGCATTCCAGAAGGCGGTAAAGCAATCAGACGATCGGTAAAGCATCCCTGCAGACGGTAAAGCAAAACAGAAAAGTGTCTTTTGTCCCCGAGGACAAGACAAAGGACGTATGACAGACACTGACAATCTGCATCGGCGCCAGCGGGCGTCAAATGACCAACTCAGGTGATGACCGAGGCCTCACCTGGCGGAGGGCCAGAAGGTTCTATAGGCGTCAAATTGAAGACCCTGGTCCGACCCCTATATAAAGGGGTACCAGGGGGCCTTAGACAAGACAAGTTAGATTCAAGCTATTCCACTGTAACCACATTCGCCCACGCGTGCTAGGGTTCTTTATTCGAGCCAAACCCCTTCCACCATTGTACTTTTGTTCTTGAGTTCATACGATTTGATCTCTCTCACCCCTGTACATAGGGTATTACGCCTCGCCGGTGGCCCGAACCAGGTTAACTCTCGAGTCTTCCGTAGATTAGGCGATTTTGAATATGAAGAGCACATCGATACTCTCTCTGATTATGTAAATTTTACTGTGCTGATGATCAGAACATCAACAAATTACTTGAAGACCATCATCAACTAGGCTATTTGCAACTTGTCCCTGATGGAAGCTGCGTCATCCTCTCCCCGCCATTCGGCATCTGCCAGCATCCAACATGATGCACCCTAGCTCGGCTCCCAAGAATGGTTCGATGGCCTTAGCTCAAGCTGGATAGAAACAAAGCAATCGACTCTCTCGGACGCCGCTCCTCTGTGTTCGAAATTTAGGAATTTTATGGTATATTTTAATTCCAAATTTATTAAAGAAAATAAGTAATATTGTGACAAAAGTTGTGCCCGCGCTCATATTGAATCTGTATAAGAATAGATTGAACACGACAAATAAACAAAGAAAGTTCAGGTTACACTATGAAGCACCGGCAGTGTTGTTCCCAATAGTAAATATGTTGAGCTGTTTGAAATAGTCAAACAGATTTGATGCAGGAAGAACAGAAGCTGTGCAGCCCCACGAACTGCCATCTGGAAGTAGTAGAAATTAGTCGAACAAGAGCGAGCAGCCCAGACGATGCACTCCCATAAAACTTGATCGCCTATCCGTGCAAGTGTCGCAACTGGACGAAGTTTCGAAGGCCTGCTCTTGCAAGTTCTGTGCGTGCAAAAACTTGCAAAGAGGATGCGAAAGGTCAGCGATAGCAGTGGAATTCTGAGGTGAGGTTCTATGATGAAGGAGGAGCGTCTTTTATAGCCACAGTGCACTGAATCAATCTTACTGCGGGAGGGTAAATGACAAGTAACGGCTCTCCAATTAATATGTCAGTTACTAGTAACGTATGTATTTAATCTGCCAATTTAATTAAGTCGATTCTATTCTTAGAAATGGCAAAATTAATTACTGTTTTAATTGAGTTGATTTAAATCTCTGATTTGCAATAAGGATTTCTGCTGTCACATGCACGCGCAAATCACAAGTCACACGGAATATTCATATGAAAACACGTATAACTCGTCATGCCGGCATGGCTCGGCGCGTGTGGCTTTCTTCTCCTCTGTTCCAACTTCTCAACTAGTGAATGATTGTCCACCATTTTAAGTTGGTTGAGCTTCTTATCAACTTTCCACGTGAAACTAAAAATTTAGTCCCCTAGCATTTAAAGTAGATCTTAAAATTTAATTATGAAATCAATGAACCAAGATCAAATATTCCAACACTGTGAACTCCAACTCGTCGCCGTAGGGGTGCCACTCCAACTGGCCGCCCGAGAGCGTTGCATGTACCACCTCACGGTTGATCTACACGAACTCCACCAAGATGTGAGTAGGAGGCTGCAGGACCTGAGCTTGATGATGCCGTGTGCACAGGCAGTCATCTCGGTGAATGATGGTGCGGAGATCACGAGAATTGCAGACCCAGAAGAGATATGCAGAACGGCGGTGAGCCATGGCCATTGAGCCATTCGTGGGAGCCGAGCAAGGACGCATCACGCTGGATGCTGCTAGGCGTCGGATCACGGGGAGAGGATAACGTGGCTTACATCGGGAATGGGTTTGCATGGCCATGGCCATGGTCGTGGGGCCAGAATTTTTAGTACCCCTCTCGATTTTAAGGGCCCATCTGACTTTATATAGACCGCCCAACCAGAAAAAGTGAGGCAACCTGCTCGTGCTCTCGTGAAAATAAACTGAAGAACAACCGAAACAAGGAACTTCCGGCTCTGGTCAAGATGATGCTGCTGCATGATCTCTGGCTCGCCATTCATCGGGCGAAAACAAGGTTCGCTGCGCCGGCTAAATGGAGGTCCACCGCAGAACAGCACCAGCATCAGTGCCACAGAAGCAGAATGACCCAGTAGCACGTTTAGGGCCTGTTCGGTTAATCCTTCTCTCAAGTAGGATTGATAAGAATTGACGTGAGGGGAGGATTGGTGAAGGATTTAATCCTTCACAAGATAGGTCAGGATTTAATCCTCTTAGAGCTTGTTCAGCTGTCCAGTTTTCAATCCAAGGCTGTTTTCTGTCCTAGCCAGGATCAAGTGGTTCCAGGTTTCTCACTCAAACCTGGCCATCAATTAATTACAGCCTGGAATCAAAACAGCCTGATGACACTGCTGATCGGCAAGGAATAAATCCCAGACAACTCAACAACAAATAAAAGGATATAGTGCAGATAATACAATAGAAAAAAAGGATTCCTTGTAACGACCGTTCACTGCAGACAACACAACAACAAATGGTGACACATCAACAGAAAAAAGAATTTCTTAGCAACCTGACAATACAACAAAATTTTAACCATTTGGCCATCAGCAAAGTATAAGCAGACCTAGCAACTTGATAATTCACTACAGATCACAACAAAAGAGGAGAAAAGGAATTCACTGCATATCAAAATACAAGATGAGGATTGCATATGATTTTGTGCAATATTAAGGCCACTTGATTGCAAATTCAAAGTTATGACAACTTCATCAGAATATCAACATCACTGATGTTAAAGTTCACATCCCAAACTTCA